>WOXC01003108.1:0-115000 GCA_011680675.1 Gymnobelideus leadbeateri | reverse complement strand
TGTATAAATCAGAAAATAACTTCCCACCTATGGATTAAGCATTATCACCAGAGTTAACACTAGGAACTCTCCTAGGTGCTAGCAGTACAAAGAGAGCCAAGAGAGTCCTTGTTCTCTTACGATTTTTCTCAGGAATAAGGGGTTCTAGCCGATTAAAAAGGCAAAATGCCAGGGCAGACATTCTAAGTAGGCAAAGCATTTTCCTGTAATCTTTATATCATATTTAAATGCAATAGTGACAATCCTTCTACACACATAAATTTATTCAACTCTTTAAAAACATAAAATGTGTTCTATTTTACAGTCTCTTTTTGGTTATTTTTATATTAAAATATGTGTGCTTGTTGATGACTTTTACATTCATATTATGAAGAAAAAGGCAAATGCAGCCATGTCCCAGCCCCAAAAAGTCAAAATAGAAATCAACAAGAAAAGCATACGGTCCATATGTCTTCAGTATATCCTAATGGATTCAGACAGTGCCTTAGATCATGCTGGGACAATATAAAAGACGCAAGGGAGGCAATTACTGGTGGGATTTGGTCACTGGCTAACAACTAGAGTTTTTATCTTTCTTTTTTACCTTCTTGGGATCACTGGATTTAGATGCAGAAGGACCCTTAAAGAGCTCAGCTAGTCCATCACACCCCTCATTATACAAACTCAGTTCAATTCGACAAGCATTCATTAAGGCATCAACAACGTCAGGTACAGGGATACAAAAACCAAAATGAAAACCAATCCTGCCTTCAACCAGCTTTGTTTTCTAAAGATATTGGTCTCGAACTGAGAAGCTCTTCGAAGCAAGGAAAGGAACCCCCTCGTTTCTATTAGCTACCCATAGCATTTAGTAGAGAACCAGTGTGGATGATGGTGAAAGCACTTTGGATACTCCCAAGTTCAAAGTCCAATTGTTTAAACCCAGAAAACCTGGGTTTAAACTAACAGAAATCCTTCCCTCTGCCTGGCGAAGAGAAATATTAAAAATACTGCAAACAGTTCATGTTACCACATTACTCAGCAGCCATTTCCTCTGGAGTTAACTCTAGCTAAGACTCATTTGTTGAATATTTTCCAACCATGAGGTGAAAAACATTGATCAGGAAGAAACATTACAACTCCAGAATCAAATTTGTAATCATTTATTAAAGAAAGGTCCTGGAAAACTAAATAAATCTGGCTCAGGGCCAAACCAGGATTACTTAGTGAGTCATGATCAACATCCTAGGTGACAGTTATATCACTCTTTAAGTTTATAAAGCATTTTACATATATTAACTCATTTGAGCCTGACTATAGGCACTGTTGAGCCCATTTCACAGATGAGAAAACTGAGGATAAGAGAGATTAAATAAATATCCCTTCATTCAATGCTTTAAAAAAGTGCCAGAGACAGAAGGTGATTGCCTGACTCCAAATCTAGCCCTTCCTGTTATACCATATTGATTTAATCCAAGGCAATAGATAGTTCTCATATTTATTATTACTACCAATAATAGCGATTCTTAGTTACATAGCACCTTATACACATCCATGGATGAGAGATGGCATGGTAATGGAGAGAATACGAGATCTGGAGTCAAGCAAGATGGAGACATCAAACCTGTCTCTTCTATCATTGTGACCATGGTTGAGTAGTTTAGCATTTCTGCACCTCAGACTCCTCCTCATCTATAAAGCAAGAGGGAGAATATAGTTGTACACAGCCCTACCTCCCTAAAGTGCCATATAATTTAGAGTTTTGTTGTCATTGTTATTTGAACCTCAAAAAGACAATGGGTGGGAAGGGACAGTATTATCAATTCTTCAAAGCTACAGGTAGGGGGTACAGTGGAAAGAGCATCGGGCCTGGAGTCAGGAAGACCTGAGTTCAAATCTGGCCTCAGACACTTAATAGCTGCATGATTCTGGGCAAATCACTTAACCTTGTTTGCCTCAGTTTTCTTATCTGCAAAATGAGCTGGAGAAGGAAATGGGAAACTACTTCAGTATCTTTGCTAAGAAAACCCAAATGGGGTCATGAATAGTCAGACATGACTGAAATAAGTGAACAACAACAATTAAGATAATTAGTTTGAGGTTTCCTAACTCCTAGAGTTCTAGAGTTCTTTTGCCCAATAACCAAGAGGCACCTGCCTATTTCATGCCTTTGCTCATCTGCAGTAATCTCCCTTTCAGAGAGAATAAGGAAAACCTAAATGGTATGTAGATTTTCCCCAAATCTTAATCCTACCCAATAAATATAGGATAAGGCATCCTTGGAAAGAGGCATCAGGTCTTCCAAGGCAAGGAGAAGAAAGTAGCAAAAGTATTACTATTCCCATTTTCCAAATGAGAAAACTGAGGCTCAAAAAGATTAAGTGAAGCAAAGGTTACATGGTTAAAGAAATACAGAAACTCAGAGTTATTGCCTCTAATCCAAGCTGAACCAAAATCTCCTGTATAGCAACCCGAACCAAGAGGTCACCTAGCATCCACCTAAAATCCTTGGGCAAGGGGCAGCCGACTATAGTCTAACAGGGCCCATTTTATTTAAGATAACTCCACTTGTGAGAGAGCTTTTTATTATATCAAGATGATAGGGCAGCTAGGTGGCACAGTGAATAGAGCACTGGCCCTGGAGTCAGGAGGACCTGAGTTCAAATCCGGCCTCAGACACTTAACACAAAAACTAGCTGTGTGACCTTGGACAAGTCACTTAACCCCAATTGCCCTTCCCTCTGCCCTCCATAAAGCAAAAAAAGAAAAAGAAGAAGTTACAAGATGAAAACTGATGGTGATGAAAGGAAATTCTTGAGCACTTTAGCTCAAAAACTTGTCATTTTATTTGGTTCTCACAACAACCCTGCAAGGTAGGTGTTCTTATTATCCCCATTGTACAGATGAAACTGAGGCTT
Organism: Gymnobelideus leadbeateri; assembly: GCA_011680675.1. Classification (NCBI taxonomy): domain Eukaryota; kingdom Metazoa; phylum Chordata; class Mammalia; order Diprotodontia; family Petauridae; genus Gymnobelideus; species Gymnobelideus leadbeateri. The sequence goes on along the minus strand of WOXC01003108.1, from coordinate 112,103 downwards.
AGTCACTTAAGTTACTTGCCCTCTGTGACAGAGCTTGTAAGTGTCTGAAGCAGGATTTGAACTCATCTCCTTCCAGTATTCTGCTTTGCCACCTCGCTGTCTCCCAACATCTGCCTCTCAGCAGCTTTCACCCATTATCCCTAGTTCGATTCTCTGAGGCCTCTTTGCCTATCATAACCCTCCAAATACTTTGAAACGATGTCCCCCCCACACACACACAGTAACTCTTCTCTTTGCCAAGCTAATCGTGTCCATTTCCACCAACTGAGCCTAGAATATGTAGCGTGGAGCCTGGCTCTTCCACTCCTCTTTGCCCTGTTCTGGACATATTACCATTGGTTTGCATCATTCCAAAATGGCACCTTCAGACCTGAACCCAATACTCTTTATATATAGTGGGGTAAAACTGGAAATACTGACTCAGTCATTCTGGGCACTAAACCTTTCAAATTAAATGAAAGCAGGAGCTTTTCTGGCTGGCAAGTCACATCAGCACACGTTAAACTTTTAGTCCAATAAAAACAAAGTTGTTTTTTTTTCCACTCCAACACTCATCCAGTCACACAAACACATACACACACACATGCACACACACACACACACGCACACACACATCCTCAACATGTGATGCTGATCTTTTTAAACACAAATAAATCTATCCAAGTTTTGTTCGTCCTTATTAAATTTCTTACTAGATTTTGTCCAGATCTTTTTCGATCCTGACTTGGAAAGCCAGTGTTTTAACTATTTTCCCAAATTTCATAGCATCTAGAAATTTGGCAAGCATTGCCTTTTATGGCTTCATAAAAGTCACTAATAAAAATCTTAATAAGGGGTAGCTAGGTAGCACAGTGAATAGAGCACCGGCCCTGGAGTCAGGAGGATGTGAGTTCACTCACTCAGACACTTAACACAAAAAGTAGCCATGTGACCTTAGGCAAGTCACTTAATCCCAATTGCCCTCCAAAAAAGCAAAAAAAAAAATTTTTGATAGGTATAATGCCTCAGACAGACCCTAAGGGTATTCTAAGTCAATGTTCATTTATTAAGTGCTCATTAATGGCTATTCTTTTGTTTTGATAGGTCAACTAGTTCCAAATCCATAAAAAGGTACTATCCTTTAGCCCATGTCTCTCCACAGTATTAGCAAATGAGACTTTATAATATATTTTATTAAGCCTAATTAAGCAACATTTGCAGCACATACACAAATATATATATATATATGTGTGTGTGTGTGTGTGTGTGTGTGTGTGTGTGTGTGTGTGTGTGTGTATACATTATTTCAAAATATATGTGTACAAAAACATTCTTTCAAAATCTAAATAGAGGGGCAGCTAGGTGGCACAGTGAGTAAGAGCACCAGACCTGGAGTCAGGAGACCTGGGATTGGTTCTGGTCTCAGAAAATTAGCACCCTCACATAAAAATAACTAGCCGTGTAACCTTGAGCAAGTTACTTAACCCCAGTTGCTTTAAAAAAAAAAAATCTAAATAGATCAATGAGTTTTTTAAGGAGCACCATTAGTGTCTTTAGTGAATTTCTCCTCCCTTTACTCATCAGAATTATTTTTATTTGTTTTGTTCTTGAGAGTTAAGACAGTAGCTTTACAAGAAATCTCATTTCCCAGAAGAATATCTAGCCATTGAACCCTATCTAGTATTTCTGTTAACGCTGTGAAATCTGTTCTCCTAAGATCTACGGTGCGCATTAAATGATGCCCAGATTTTCTCTCCTCTATCATCCACACTGTGATAGAATGATCATTTGTCCCCAAGATTCCTGTCATTTCTACTTCAACAACCAGACTTTCCTTATTAATGAAAAGTAGATTTTGAGTAGCAATACCCTTTGTCACTTTTTCTACCTTTTGGAAGATGAAATTTTATTAAGGAAAGTCACAAAAATGTTAAAGAATTTTTTTTGACAGAGAAAGAGCTTCTGAGGCTAATCCATAGGCCTAGGGGCTCCTATCAATACAGCATTTATGCTAGGTGTGTGATGTTTCCCCAACTCTTCATCAAATTCCTTCTCCTGCCCAGATGGTCTGGAGTATTCTTGCACTATAGTGCAAAAGCTTTCCACCACATTTTTCACTTTGAATTCCTGGATTTTTCTTTCCTGGGTATATTTACTCAATACAAAAATGTTACCCTACCATCCCAAATTTATCTATCATCTTTCTTTTGAAAAAGGTATATCCTTCCAAAGTCATTCTAGACATGAACTCCATCCAACCACCTCTTGGTGAATAACCCCATATAATATCAAAGGTGTCTAAGACTTGCTTTACACCCTCTAGTTCACCCATTTTATTTGGTCAAGACCTGATAAGCAAATTCTTTCTTCCATAATTGTGTATAGCTACCCATGGCATTTGTTGCCCTCTCTTCTTGGAAGTCTCTTACTAATTGCCATCTCTCTCATCACTATTCTTCCTGTTACTTCCTATAGCACAAGGCTTGACAGATCTCTGTAAGCAGGTCTTCTTCCATCCCTCTCCCTTTTCAGGTTAAACTTCTCTAGATGAGATTATAATAATTCAAGCAAATATGTTTATACTATCCTCTGCTATGGGGTTCTCCATTTGTAGTAAATAATAAAATCAATCTTATGTGACTCAGCATTTAATAGCATTTAAGAGCTTAAAATAGTAAGTGATGATATGAAAAAGGGAAAAAATACAGGCAGTTTTCAGAGAGAGAAATTAAAGATATCTATAATCATATGAAAAAATGTTTTACATCACTATTGATTAGAGAAATGCAAATCAAAACAACTCTGAGGTGCCACATCTTGCTGGTCAGATTGGCTAACATGATGAAAGAGGAAAATGAGAAATGCTGGAAAAGATGTGAGAAAATTGGAACACTAATGCATTGTTGGTGGAGTTGTAAACTAATCCAACCATTCTAGAGAGTAATTTGGAACTATGCCCAAAGGGCTATAAAGATGTGCATACTCTTTGAGCCAGCAATACCATTTCTAGGGCTATATCCCAAAGAGATCATACAAGTGGGAGGAGGACCCATATATACAAAAATATTTATAGCAGGTCTTTTTGTGGTAACAAAGAATTGGAAATCAAGGGGATACCTATCAATTGGGGAATGGCTAAATAAGTTGTGGCATATGATTATGATGGAATACTATTGTGGAAGAGCAGACAGACTTCATAATAACCTAGAGAGACTTATATACACTGATGCTGAGTGAGGGGAGCAGAACCAGGAGAACTTTGTACACAATTACGGACACATCATATCTGTGATGACTGACTTTGACAGACTGGGCTCTTCTCAGCAATGCAAGGTTATAAGACAACCCCCAAAGCCTCATGATGGAAAAGGCTGTCCACATCCAGAGAAAGAATTATAGAGTCTGAATGCAGATTGAAACAAACTACTTGATGTCTCTCTTTTCTGTTTTGTTTTGTTTCTTCTTTCTCATTGTTCATTCCATTGGTTATAATTCTTTACAACTTGACTACTGTTTAATGTGAAGGCATATGTAGAACCTATATTAGATTGCATGCTGCCATGGCGGCGGGGGTGGGGTGGGGTGGGGGAATCTGGAACCCAAAAACTTGTGGAACTGAATGTTGTAAACTAAAATAAATTGGAAAAGAAAAGGAGCAAAAACCACATCTAAACCCTAAAGAATGGCCTGTAATGCTCTCCCACCTCACCCCTCCTTCTCACACCCAAGCCTCTTACCTAGTTGTTCACTTCCCAACTCTCAGTAGTTCTGAAGGCTCTACTCATGTCTCGAAGGTCTTCAAGTTTTTGTCCAGAACTTGGTAACGGTGTGTTTTTTCTCTAGTTTCCTTCTGACAAGGCCACTTTCCCCTCCATGAATCCCCAGAGATGGGCAGCACTTGTCAGACTGGCTAGATCTCGGAAGATTCTCCCTTGTGTTCTAGATACACACCCCGAAGCAGCCTGCACTTCTCTTATTTATGTCAAATTAACAGATAGTTGCCTCAATACCCTTCACCAGAGTCACAATAATCCTTACTCACTCTTCCTTCTTCACTCTTCTGGTACAGGCTGACATTGCTTCTTCACATCCTCTTTCATTTCCTCCTTGAAACATTTTTTTTTCTATTCTTTCAAGGAGCACTTAATTTTTCCTGATAGTCTATAGAATGGGAATTCAATCATCTGGCCCTTTCACCTTCTCTAGCATGGAGACCAACTGCCACTTTGTGCCTACATAGGTGTTACTTGATACCAGCAGAAACCCAGACACCTCTGCAGGTCACTCTACATCCTCCATGGAATATGATCCAGGGACCCTGGCCTCCCTGCTGTTCCCTGAATACAACACTGTCTCCTGCTGCTGCATTTGCCCTGACTCTCCTATATCCCTGGAATTCTCTCCCTCTTTGTCTCTACCTCCTGGATGCCCTGGTTTCCTTCTAGTCTCAACTAAAATTCCACCTTCTACAGGAAGCCTCTCCCAGGCCCCATCCAGATTAGTGCCTTCCTTCTGGGATTGCCTCCAGTTTATTAGGTCTATATTTTGAATGTGCATGGTTGTTCGCCTGCTGTCTTCCCCATCTGATTGTGAGTTCCATGAGGGCAAGGCCTGGTTTTGCTTTTCTTTGTACCTGCCACCCTTAGCACAGAGGCTGGCATATAGTAGGCAATAAATAAATGCTTGCTGACGAGACTTGAGTGCAAAATCCTCCTCGTTAGAAGAAAGTAACTCAGAGAGGGACATGGAGGTAGTTCTTTGGGAGCAGATAAATCTTGCAGGTAACTGCTATGGCAAGGCACATGTTTGCCATCATTGTTTACTGGTCTGAAGACTGTTACTGGGACTCCTAAGGGAGACTTTAGTAAAAGCAGATCTCAGAAACCCTTTTCTCAGGATATGACATTTATTTGGCTTTCTTTAATTGGCCCTTAGGGCCATGGCCTCATGTAGACATTAGGGAACAGAAGCCAACCCCCAGAATGAAATCCAAATACCTAATTAGGCCTCGCCACTATATTTCTCTTTGCCACTGTTCTTGAGATCTCTCCCCCTATCGTCCTAAAGAGTGGGCTCTCGGGGAGGCTAGGTGGTACAGTGAGTAGAGCGCTGGCCCTAGAGTCAGAAGGACCTGAGTTCAGATCTGGCCTCAGACACTTAACACAAAAACAAAAACCTAGCTGTGTGACCTTGGGCAAGTTACTTAACCCCAATTGCCCTCCAAAAAGCAAAAAAAAAAAAAAAAAAACCCATTGCCCTCCAAAAAAGCAAAAAAAAAAAAAAAAAGAGTGGGCTCTCTGAATTAGTCAGTTTCAGACCTGGAACTCAAAACTAAACTTTTCAATGTCAATGTCCCTTCTGTAATTACAGGGGGAGAGGGGAGAAATCTCTTCTTTTTGCATTAGAACTTTAGAAATATATCTTTAAGAATTGTATTTAATATACCTACAATGCCTTTAATTACTATAAAATGATGGATTAAAACCTGCCCCTGTAGGATTTTGAAAGCCTCAGCACAAAGTCAAGGCCAGTGGACAAGTAGCTAAGAGCTGTTGACAAGGAAGGGAGTCCATCAGTGAGCTGTGAGCTCCACAGCTGAATCCAAAAGTGGGAATATTTCCACTTGTCTCTACAAAGTAACAAGCCTTGGTGGTCAGAACATCCATTCATTCAACCAACTTATACAGCAAGAAATGTGGGGGATATAAAAAGGAATGGTATTAATAAAAATGAAAAATGTAAAAGCAGGTACTTATAAAGTACCAACTGAAAACAGATCACTCGGTTATATACTGGGGGTAGTACAAGGATTAGATAAGATTGAATTCTTTCTCTTATCACCCTAGTTGGGAGATGAGACACTAGTACAGATAAGGTGGAGCTATGGACTCACAATGGAATGAGAAAGATCTGACTTCTAATCCTGATTCAGACACTCACTAGCTATGTGATCCCAGTTAAGTCACTTAGCCTCTGAAAAATTAAGATAATAGCACCTACCTTACAGGGTTTTGAGGATCAAGTCAGTTAGCATATGTAAAGCACTTTGCAAATCTTAAAGCACAATATAAATATTATTGCCATTATTGCTATTATTACAGTATTACAAGACAATACATTAGGGAGAAGCAAAAAAAAAAAATGCTACATGGAATAAAGCCAAGGTTCTTGTTTAACCATTTACTTCCTTGTATTTCTTAGGAGTCTACCTAGTAGCCTGTATAGATTTGCTAATACGGTCTTGTTTGTTTTTGTGGCTTTGGTTGTGTGGAGGCTGAATAAAAGGACTAAAAGAAGGCTTTAGACCACACACAGAAAAATTACTGGCCCTAGGAAACCTAGTCTCCAAGCCCTACCCAGGAAAGAAAGACAGGAGAGAACTTAGAAGAAATGAGGACTCATTACTTATTGGCATTTGGGATATTTTCAAGTTGTGACTCCCAGAATATGGCATCCATTTCCTTTCTCAAATGGAATGCACAAGATATCCATAAGAGAACAGAGAAATGGCAGAAGAGACACATTAAGTGAAGGAGAGAAGAAAAAAATTAGGAATATAATCAGATCTAATAGAAAGAGAATTAAGCTGGAAAATGAGAACCAAGCAATGAGACTAGGAAAAATATCGATGGATATATGAGGCAATGAGATGTCAACTAGTGAGAGCAAGAAGGGCAAAGCAGGCACAAATAAATAAATGAATGGTGAAATAAAAATCTAAATTCTGCATAATGATGGAGGGAGGGGCCAGTCACATGGCAATGTCCACTTGGAAGAGGTTCCAGACTAGGAAGGATGAACAATTAATTAACACCCCTCTAAGTCTACTTAATGGACAAACTCTAAGGTTGCTTTTCTTTGCAAAATGTTTATGTTATCCTGAGCTCTTTGCCGAATGTGAAGATTAACTAGCTAACAGTGACAGCTCTTGCCAGTAAAAACGAAGGAATACATCCTGTTGAACTCTGTCCTAATTAGCCTGTATCTGGAGTACTATGTTCCATTTTAGGCACAACATTTTGGGAAGGAAATGCATGGGCTGGAGAGCCTCAAGAGGGTGACCAGACAGGTGAAGGACCCCCAGAAGATGCCACAAAAAGGAGCAGACATTTAGCCTAGAAGATTTAGCAAGGACTCAAGAGCTATCTTCACTAACTTGAGGGGCTGCTACATGGACCTGTATGGAGCCACAGAGGCAATGCTTGTCAAGTTGCTTGATGCCATGGAACTGGGAGGATTGTTAAAACTCTGGTTTTCCAAGGCAGGATCAAAAAAGACCTTGACAAGCTAGAACTCTTCCCAGCTCCCTTACTGCTGTCAAAGCACTGCCAGGCCCCCAGCCCTTCCCCCTGGCTTGCTACCTGGGTGTCGTCCCCCATCTCTCACTCTCTCTTCTCCATTTACCCAGTCCGTCATTGTATTTTACCTTCACATCCTCCCCTCTCTACTGACACAGACACCACCCAGGTACAGGTCCTCATCACCTTCTGGTTGGTCTGCCTCTCTCTACTCCACTCAGCTGTCCAAGGGACCTTCCTAATACACTGGTCTAACCATGTAAAACCCATGACTCAATCAACTCTGGTGTCTCCTTCTAGGATTGAATGTATAGTCCTCTTTGAAAGCCCTTGATTTCTTTCCAGGCTTCTCACACCTCAGTCTCTTCCACATACTGAAATCCAGAGATGCTGGCTCCCTTGCTGTCCCTCAAACACAGCAATCTCTGTTGCTGCCTGTCCCCCTAACAAGGCTACAAAGGAAGGAAGTATGGGAGAGAGGGAAGGATAGGAGAGAGGGAAAGAAGGAAGGAAGGAGGGAAGGAAGAAAGGAAGGAGGGAAGGAAGGAAGGAAGGAAGGAGAGAAGGAAGGAAGGAAGGAAGGAAGGAAGGAAGGAAGGAAGGAAGGAAGGAAGAAAGGAAGGAGGGAAGGAAGGAAGGAAGGAAGGAGAGAAGGAAGGAAGGAAGGAAAGAAGGAAGGAAGGAAGGAAGGAAGGAAGGAAGGAAGGAAGGAAGGAAGGAAGGAAGGAAGGAAGGAAGGAGATCCATGGATATAAACCTGCAGGTAGTTTTGTGCCATATAGTACCAGCTCTTATAGAAATCATTATGTTTTTGTGGGACTTGGCACAAAGTAGGTGTTTAATAAATGTATGTTAATATAATTTAAACTAGAATCAATTCTAGAGGTACAGACTCATGCCTTTTTCAACACAGTCACACTGTGTGGATTAGTTTTGGCTTCCTCCTTCTGTGTTTACTTTTTTCAAGGGGCTGTATCTTTCTTTCTTTCTCTTGTTTTTAAATATGGAAGGGAGTCAGGAGGAGAGAATTTGGCAACAATGCTGCCCCTAAAAAGGCCCATTGAAGCCCCCATTGGAGCATTTAGTGAAATGCCCTGAAGAGAAGGATGTCCAGAAGGAAGCACAGGCAAGAACAGCTTTGCCTTATGTGGAATTTATTACATACTTGCAAAAACACGTCCTGATATCCTGTAAAGTCTCTTTCTGTGTTCTGCTGTGTGCTTAGGAATGCTGGTTCTGTGTTGGGCTCCAAACAAAACCCATTATGTTTGGTTTTTTAATTCCTGCTGGGCAACACACTCCTGGGCACACTGTAGGCATTAAATGACCACCTGTTAAGTCAGTACTTATTTTTTTTTGACATTATTTGGGATTTTATTACTGTGGAAAGTCAAATGGGAAATGGGAAAGGAGAGCTGGGAGGAATGAAAGAGAAAGAACAGGATGAACAAAAGAAAACAAAGGCAAAGGGAGAGAAAAAAGGAGAGACTTTGCTCACTCCTTCATTCATCTTCCTTCCTGTCTTCTCACATCCTGTGCCTCACTGGAAAAGGAGGCAGAGTGAAGGAAGTGGAACCGTTAATCTCATGTACATGTTTGCTACAGCCGGGCTGTTCTAAACTGAAGGGCAACATGGCAAATTCATGCTACAAACCCAGGAAAGTGGGTTCAAAAAGACAAGGAAAAGAAAGAGGTGAGTACAGCTATTATCTTATAATTCAGATACCCATCTTTCAGAGTAGTTTAAACATATACAGCCACTGACAATCCCCAAGAGTGTTTTGTTCCAGATTTCTTAATTTCCTCTTCTTGTGGTCTTGTCTATCTAGATTTCTGTGTCAATGGGAGGCACGTTTCAATGGGAGGCAATATAAAATATTCCAAAAGAAGCAGAAATGGAGGAGATCGAGGAAACAGGAAAAACAGGAAGGCATTCATTTCAACAGTGCCATTCAATGAACATTTATTCAAGATCTATAACAGACAGCTCTCCCTTTGCTTAAATGGACCATTTGGCAGACCTCTATGTAGAGAAATTTTTATGTAATGTAAGGGATGGAGGGAGAGAAGAAGGGAGGGAGGGAGGGAGGGAGGGAGGGAGGAAGGAAGGAAGGAAGGAAGGAAGGAAGGAAGGAAGGAAGGAAGGAAGGGAGGGAGGGAGGGAGGGAGGGAGAGAGGGAAGAAGAAAGGAAGGAAGGGGGCTGCAGGGTCCAAGGACACCAAGGGGAGCAGGACAGAGCCAGGAGAGGACTGGCACATGCAGGGGACAGACTTGAGGCCCCTGAGCATGGACAGATGGGAGACAGACACACAGGGCCAGTCAGGCAGGTGAATGGGTGGAGGTCTCCTCTCTTGGTGCTGGAGATCTCAAGCCAAGCCCCCATCTGGTGTTCTGCTTTCACTGGAGGGTGAGGGGTTGGGGGCAGGGGTGGGGGTGTCAGGAGAGCTGGGAGGCCACAGAGCACCAAGCAGAGGGGCAGGAGCAGAGAGGGAGCTCACAGTACTATAAAGTAAAATTAACTTAAGTGGTATTTTTTGGAATGCAGATTTCTTTCAGAATTTTCTACATAAAGACAAATTTGCTAATGCAAAGTGAGAGCTGTCTATATATGCAAAGCATGGTGGTGGGCACTAGGCTTATGAAGACAAAAACTGAAATGTTCCCTGCCCTCAGGGAGCTTAATTCTCCTGAAAGGAGATGTACAAGATGCAGCACAGATGGGTAGGTAGGAAGTAATTAGATAGGAAGTAATTTCTTTTTTCTTTTTTTTTTAAGCAATTGGGGTCAAGTAACTTGCTCAAGGTTACATGGCCAGTCATTATTTATGTGTGGGTGCTCATTTTCTGAGGCCAGGACCGATCCCAGGTCATCCTTTCTCTGGGGCCAGCGCTCTTACTCACCGCACCACCTAGCTGGCCTGATAGGAAGTAATTTCAAGGAGGAGCCAGCACTAGCTCACCTGGGAGGTTGGTAGGAGAGAAGAAGGGAATAAGCATTTATATTGTACCTACTATGTGCCAGAAACTGCAGAAAGCATTGTACAAATATTCACTTATTTCATCCTTCCAAGCCTGCAAGGTAGGTAGGTGGTGGTGTTATCCCCATTTCACAGTTAAGGAAACTAAGGTAAACAGAGGTTAAGTGACTTGCAAAGAGTGACACAGTTGGTTAAGTGTCTGAGGTTAGATTTGAACTCAGTTCCTCCTGAGTCTAGGATGGAGCATCAGGAGATGGCCTGAACTGTAAAGGAAATGAAGGATAATGTGAGAAGGAAGTGGGGGCAGGAAAGCATTCCTCATATCAAGGAATACTTGGGGAAGGATGTGAAGGCAGGAGATGAAGTCTGGTGCTCAGGAAACATTTAGCAGGTCAGACTGACTGGAACAAGGGTCTGTAAAGGGAGACTGCAGCCATATTCCAGAGAGTGTTTGGTGCCAAGAAGAGTGTTCTGTATTTTATCTTAGAGGATTTTTGAGCAGCTGAGGGATATGGACAAATCTATGTTTCAGGAATAGCAATTTGTCATCTCTGTGGTATCTTGAACTGGAGGGAGAAGAAAATGGAAGCAGGGAGGGAAATTAAGGAAAAGGAAGGTTAAGCACACTACATGTCAGGCACTACACTAAGCATTTTACAAATACTACTCATCTGATCAGTTAGAAGCCTACTGCAAGAGTCCAGACAAGAGGTGATGAGGACCTGAACGAGAGAAGAAACCTTAGGAATGGCATGGATATAAGAAATGATGTTGGGGTGGAACTGACTAGACCTGCAACTGATCAGATGCATGGGATGAAAGGGAGAGAAGAGTCAGGGAAGCCTCCAGCCTCTCAAACCTGAGAGTGTGAAATGACATCCAGTAATAGAAGATTGGGGAGCAACAATAAAACAGAGATGAAATCAAAATAGTCCTTAACTTAGCAAATTCTCTTTTTAGCCAAGGGACAAAGTGGAGAATCAATGAGTGTAACAATTGGAGTCATGGGGGTATTTTCTGTTTCTCATCTACTCAACTCTTCCCATTTCTCAGCTCCCTGGATGATTTTCTCCATCTGTCACATAATGTGGAAAACAAAGAAAGGAGTGGAAACCCAAAAGTGAATGAAGAAACAGAGACTAAATAATAAGAAGGGAGAAAGAAGGAACAAAACATGGGCAAATAGAGTCAGAGACTGAGTGAACGAGAGACAAGGGGAAATTGCTGCTGGCCTTTACTCTTCACTGTTTTGCTCCCTCCTCTGGTATATTCCTGTTTCTATTTTGTGCCCTTCGTTCTTTCCCTTTCCACTGCATTCCCAAGTACACATTCTCTATCCAAGCTCTCCATCCCCATCCCCCATTCTCCCACATTCAAACCAAAAGATGACAGGAACACAGGAAAACCTAGAGACTTGAGAAAGAAAACAAGCAAGCTGAAGGTTATTGAGCCAAAGGAAAACTTGGATGTGACAAACCTAAAACAAGGACTTGTTATTTATATAGATCAATAGAAATAATCCACCTTTCCCCAAAGAGGAAGCTACAACAAATAAAAACAGGCTACCTTTTTTGGAGATGAGTGGTCCTATTTATGACTTATGACTCTGCTTTGAACCTACAAGATTTCAAAAGCTCAGTAGCTGGGTCACAAGAGCATCCCTCACAGATCTCGAGGGCACAGCCAGGGTTTTTTTCAAGAGAAGGGTAGGAACAAGGATGAATCTCTCAGGTGCTGGCAGGGTCCTTTTCCTCAAAGACCCCTCTCTCAGGATCACAGCCCCGACTCAAGCAGCTCCTAGCCATTCCCCAATTGCTTCTCTCCACTCACTCCACCACCAACCTCATCAAGGCTCTCAACACCTGGACTATTTCAGCAGCTTCCTAGCTGATCTCCCTGTCTCAATCCCTCCCCTTTCCAATCTAGCCTCCCTTCATTTGCCCAAGTGATACCCCTAAAGCACAGCTTAAACCATGTCACCCCCTGCTCAAAAAAATCTCCAGTGATTCCCCCATAGAAAACATTTCATGATCTTTTTCTAGGTTTATTACGTATTACTCATACAAGCTTCATTCCAGCCAAACTGGCTCACTCGCTATCCTTGACATGTAGTGTTCAATCTCCCTCCTTTGCACAAATGGTCCCTCCTGGGCCACATAACTAGCACGTGCTTCTTCCTCAGCTGCAGCATCTTTTCTGATTCCCTTCCCTCCCACCATGTTAGACCTTCCCTACCCCCAAAATTATCTTCTACTCACTCTGTACACATGGCACATTTATTCAGAGGGGTGTGTGTGTATGTGTGTGTGTGTGTATGTGTGTGTGTGTGTTGTCCCATAATGGAATATAAGTTCTTTGAAAGACTTACATGAACTGATGCAAAGTGAAGTAAACAGAACCACAAGAACATTGTCCACAGTACCAGCAATATTGTACAATGAAGAACTGCGAATGACTTGGCTGTTCTCAGCAATACAAGGATCCAAGAGAATCCCAAAGGACTCATGATGAAGCATAATATCCACCTCCAACTGATATTGTTTGAATACAGACTAAAGACTGATGTTTTTCACTTTTATTCAAGCCTTTTTGTACAAAATGACTAATTGGAAATGTTTCACATAATTGTAGAAGTAGAACCTGTATCTGATTCCTTATTGTCTCAGGGAGGAGAAAGAAGGAAGAGTAGAATTTGGGACTCAAAACGTTTTTTAAAATGGTAAAAAAATTGTTTTAACATATACCTGGGGGAAATAAAAGATATTAAATTAAGAATAAATACACATAAAATTGAAAAAAAAGAGCAGGGACTATTTTGTCACATCTCCAGATCCTAGCACAGTTCTTGACATACAATGGGTGCATAATAAATGCTCGTGTGTTTATCAGAGCACGTCCTTATTCCCCAGCCTGGCATTCGAGGCCTCCTCATAATCTTCCTTAGCCCCAACTTTATCTCCCAATACTTACCAAGGCAAAACCTCCATTCTAATTAGACTGGTCTCCTTACTGTCTTCCCTCCACACAATCCAGAATCATTCCTAGAGGTGGCTAGTGGCACAGTTGATAATAACACTGGATTTCCTGGGTTCAATCCTTCCTCAGACACTTATTACTGTGATCCAGGGTGAGTCACTTAACCACTGCTACCTTAATTTCCTCATCTTTAAGATGGAAATGATAATAGCAACTATTTCCCAGGGTTGTAGTGAGAATCAAAAGATGGATATGTCCAACTCTTTGCAAACCTTAAAGCACTATATAAATGCTAGCCCTCATTGGTGCTGTTATTCACATGCTGTATCTCCTGCCTCAAATGCCCAGCTACCTCATTTTTTGCCTGCCCACATCTTTTGTGTCTTTAAAAGTCCAGCCCAAATTCCAGCTCTCCAGTAAAGTCTGCCCTGACCATGCTAGCCAACAGCCATAGCCCAAGGGGTCTCTATCGTACAATCTCATCCTTCTTCTCTCCAATTCAGAGAATCTTTTAGATGGGACCATATGGACTCGTGGGTCAGATCTGTTTTACAAATGAGGAAATGGAAGCTTAACAAGGTTAAAATGATTTACCCACGGTCACACAGCTGGAATAGTTCAGGGCCAGAATTTGAACATAATGCTGCTGACTCCGAGTCCAAAGCTGTTTCACGTCTTCTCCAAAGGGGAAAAAAACCTGCCTGATGGCAGGAAGCAGAAGCTGCAAACTCTTCAACTCTACTGTGAACTCACTGAGAGCGAAGATCATGCTGTAATTCAGCTTGGTAGATTTGTATTGTTAATTTTTTTATTTATCAACTAAGATAACTTACATAAAGCAATTTGCAAATCTTAAAGCGTTATGTAAAGGTTGGTCATTGGCTATTTGTTGTATCCTCCATAATGCCTCAAAGATGGTGGACACTCAATAATCATCTGTAAATGAACACAGTCTTAAATTGTCCTTTGAATCCTCTATGTTGCCTAGAACAAGGCCAAGCAAACAGGAAGCACCCAATGGGTATTGGTTTGATTCAACTATTATGGTAAGCCTTAGATAAAGGAGGGGAGACTATAGACCAAATCCCCCATTTCTAGGTGCTGTAAAGCCAAGAGGTGAATAAGAACACAAAAAGATGAGCAGATTAAAACACTAAAATGAAAGATCGAAGGAGATTAAAATTTAAAGATTACAGAGACTATACCCAGGTGACCATATTTTCCAAACCAAAAACAGAACACACAGGTTAATGAGGAATTGTGTGTGTGCTGTTTTTCAGGGCACATGGCATGGCATTCAAGGATTTAACCACTTATTCACACACTATAACATGTAAACTGCCACATACAGGTTTCAAGCCTTGCTTATCTGTGAATTTTTTGCAAATATCTCAGAATCATAGAATCTTATAGTGGGAAAGGAGCCATGAGGCAATCTAGGCCAAACTATACCTGATCAAGAATCCCTGTCCCACATAGCTAATAAGTGGCCCTGCAACCTCTAACATTAAGGACTTCCAATAACAGAAGGTGTAATGCTTCCCAAGGCAGCCTATTCTCTGCTTAGATAGTTCTAATAGTTAGAAAGGACTTCCATAGAGCAATAAAGATTGGTCTCTATGGAGGCCATCCTGACTCTGGCAGCGGCCTAGGTTATTATGCCACTTTCCAAAGGGTCTTTGGCATGGCTCTACTCACCAACCATCTCCATCCCACCAGAAATTTGGGCTTTACCCCTGGGCTTTATTAAGCAAGTTTTTTTTTTTTTGCTTTACTTTCTGGAGCTAGGCCTCCATACAACTTCCTGCAGTCTGCCTGTAAGACCCCTGGATCTCTCTTAATGCACATACTTCCCAGCATCCTTAGGTGCCATCTTCTCCCATTAAGATGTAAACTCATTGAGGGGAGGGACTCTCTTCCCTATTTATATTTAAACTCCCAATGCATAACTCAGTGCCTGGAGTATAGTAGGTCCTTAATAAATGCTCTATCTACTGTCTATGGCTCCTAGTTTAGCTTCTTAGGATAAAAAAAAAGTCTCTCCCTCTTCCATGTAACAGCCTTTTACAAACTTGAAGACACTCACATGTTCCTCATCAGTCTTCTTTCTCTGAGCTAAACATTCTGAGTTCCTTCAACTGATCCTTTACCAAACTGATCCCCCTTTGAACTTGTTGCAGCATATCAAAGTCCTGGCTAAAATGTGATATCCAGGGGGCGAAGCCAAGATGGCAGAGTAGAAACAGCACTTCCAAGGTGCTCTGCCCCACTCCACATCCAAATAATGTAAAAGGGGACTCTGAACAACTTCTGGAGCTCCAGCACCCACAGAACAACACAGAGAAGCTAACCTCCCGCTGAGGGCAGCCCAGCAGCCCTACAGGGAGCAGCCAGCCCAGCACTCTGAGAGCGGGCAGCACAGCATGCTGTGAACCGACAGTGCAGTGCTCTGGGAGCCGAGCCCAGGCCTGTGTGAGCCGAGGTTTTGGCCCCAGGGCGGCTGGGCCAGCAAGAGGCTGGAGGGACCCCAGAACACCAGAAATTGTGGCAATTCCAGAATTATCAGCACAGATATGCCTAGGACAAAGTGAGAGGTTAGTGCCCTATGGCCCTTGGGACCAGTATTTGGGGAACGCATCGGCTTCCTCCCCTGGGGGTGAAAAGCTGCTGAGGAAACACAGCACAGAAGCCATTTTGCAGCATCAGTGGTGGCTCCAGCTCCTGGTCTGCGAACTGTAGGAAGATCCAGCAATCAGTCTGGGGGTTAATCACTCTTGCTTTAACCTGCCTGGATCTAGATTGTGGTCTGGGGGGGAAGTTTGGGGTGGGTATCCAATTTGCCAGAGCGGGTGGAGGCTTTACAGAGGCCACCCAACCTCCGGAAATTGTGAAGACCCCACGTTCGGGACGGAAGCTCTCCTGTGTGGTGGCAGAGTCCTACTGTGGCAACAAGCCCAAAAAATCAAGTAATTAAGTGGCAACATGCCTAGGCAAAGGAAACAAAATAAACAGAAAAATGCAGCTTTAGACTCCTATCTGAGAGTGGGCAGCACAGCATGCTGTGAACCGACAGCGCAGTGCTCTGGCAGCAAAGAGGCTCAAAGCATGGAGGAGGACTGTGAGATCAGAACTCCTGCACCAAAAGCCCCAAATGAAAATACAAGCTGGCTACAGGCCATAGAGGACCTTAAGAAGCAGATAAGAGAAGTAGGGGGAAATTGGGAAGAGAAATGAAAAAGATGCAAGAAAAGTATGAAATGACAGTCAACAGCCTGACTGAGGAAAATAACACCTTAAAAAATAGACTAACTCAAATGGCAAAAGAGGTTCAGAAAGGCAATGAGGAGAAGAATGCCTTAAAAAGTCGAATTTGCCAGATGGAAAAAGAATCTCAAAAGCTCACTGAGGAGATTCATTCCTTCAGAGTTAGACTGGAGCAAATGGAAGCTAATGACTTTATGAGAAATCAAGATGCTGTTAAGCAGATCCAAACAAATGAAAGATTAGAAGGCAATGTGAAATATCTCATGGGAAAAACCACTGACCTGGAAAATAGATCCAGGAGAGACAATTTAAAAATTATTGGACTACCTGAAAGCCATGATCAAAGAAAGAACCTAGAAATCACCCTTCAAGAAATTCTCAAGGAAAATTGCCCTTATGTTTTAGACCCAGAGGGCAAAATAGAGGTTGAAAGAATCCACAGATCACCTCCTGAAAAAGATCCCAAAAGAAAACTCCCAGGAATATTATAGCCAGGTTCCAGAATCCCCAGATCAAGGAGAAAATACTACAAGCAGCCAGGAAGAAACAATTTCAATATTGTGGAAATACAATCAGAATAGCACAGGACCTGGCAGCTTCTACACTGAGGGATCGAAGGGCATGGAATATGATATTCCAGAGGGCAAAAAAGCTGGGATTGAAGCCAAGGGTCACCTACCCAGCAAAACTGAGTATCTTGTTTCAGGGGAAAATATGGTCATTCAGTGGAATAGAGGGCTTTCAAGCATTCTTGAGGAAAAAAACAGAGTTGAATAGAAAATTTGACATTCAGACACAAGAAGCAAGAGATGCTTGAGAAGGTAATTAGGGAAAAGAAATCAAAAGGAACTTATCAAAGTTGAACTATTTACATTCCTACATGGAAAAACAATAACTGTGTCTGATGAAACATTTCTCATTATGAAAATAATTGAAGATTATATGGGCATATGACTACATATGTGAATGTGTGTATATATGTTTACAGGTATACATGGATAGAGGGCACAGGTTGATTTTGGTGGGAAGGGATGATACTTAAGGGGTGAAGTTAAGAGGTGAGAGAGGAAAGTGGCAAGAAGAGATGGGGAGAGACAGGGTAGGGTAAACTATCTCATGTAGAAGAGGCAAGGGGAAATAGTTGCAGGGGAGGAGAAGAAAAGGAAGGCAAAAAGGCAAAACCATATTCTCATTGAATTTGACTCAAGGAGAGAATCACATACATACTAAATGGGATATCTCACCCTGCAGGAGAGTAGGGGGAAGGGGGATGAGAGGGGGGATGATGGAGGGGAGGGTATTCTAGGGGGAGGGGAGGTTGGAAGTACCCACTTTCGAAGAGGGACAGGATCAAAGTAGGTAATGGACCAGGTGGGGGGTGGGATGTGTGGGAGGGAAATATAAGCAGTCTTTTACAATATATCTACTATGGTAATGTTTTGCATAGCTATACATATACAACACATACTGAATTGCTTATCTTCTCAGAGGGAGTGGGTGACAAGGGAGGAAGGGAATGGATCTGAAAATCGAAGCTTTAAAATTAAATGTTTCAAATGTATATAAATACTATTATTAATACTATTTTGCATGTTATTGGGAGATAAGATGTCCAGGCATTGGGGCTCAGAGATTCACCTTGCCCTAATGGCAAAGTCGAAGGGGGTATGGGAGAAGATATGGGAGAGAGCAGATTGGATGAGGGGATATCTAGTGGGACTGCTATTCTGGGGTGGTGGGTAGGGAAAAATGGGGAAAAAATTGTAACTCAAAATCTGGTAGAAATGAATGATGTAAACCAGAAGTTAGTAAAGTGTTTGTTTACTAAAAAAAATTAGAAAAAAAATGTGACACCCAGGACTGAACACAGTACACCAAACATGTTTTGGCCAAAATTGTAATTAGTCACTTCCTGGCCCTGGATGCCACCTACATCTTTTTGGTTTCAGCCTAAAAGCAGGATTTGGAGGAGACTTTTCCTCTCAATGAAGCTTGCAGTCCTGGCTGAAATGTGACCAGAAGAACTAAATACAGCATGCCAGGCATGTACTGACCAGAACTGTATATAGCAAGACAATTATGAGGATGATTATTGCTATAATTACCACCAACGAGTGGGATGATCTTTGGACTAGAAAGGGGAGAAGGAAAAGGGAATAATATGACAAGTTGATACTCAGGATAAGTAGGGATATAGTCAGAGATCCTTTAGCTGAGATAATATATGTAAAGTGCTTTGTAAACCTTGAAGAACTATAGAAAAATCTTGATTAGTACTCTTGATGAGTTCCTAGGTGCATTCTAGAGTGCTGAAAGAAGGAAAATATGATAGGACTAATCTGCCATATAAAAGAAGGAAAAGTCAAGACTGAGGCAAAGCTGTGGAAAGGTTCTGGCCACCAGACACTGAGAGCAGAGCATTTAGTCACGGACCCAGCATGATCAACCTACCTCCCACCAAAATGGCGGCTCTATTGTCTTCTGGGTTATTTGTGCAAGGGAGAGTGAAGCATCAGCCTTGGCTTGTCTTGGGAGCCAGGAATGGGGGGCGGGGACCAAACCCTGTCTTCAGTCACTGCAGGGCATCCACTGTGATGATTATTACTGTCTGTCTTTGAACACTGATAGACTTATATAACTCCTTCAGAAATTAATGGAAAGCAGCAAGACAAATAGCATCATGAATAGATTTCAAAGAAGAAATTAATGGAGGCAAGAATATGAATCAAGGTTCAAGTATCTGTTCCTTAGCCTAATGACAAGAAGCATTTTAAGAAGTGGATTTTTTATTGTGATTCACACTTATTCAATACATAATAGCTAGAATATTGAGGCATAATTGAGAAATAAATTCCATCTGACCTAAAAATAAGAGGCAGGAGGGTATAATGAAAGAGTATGGGATCTAGAATTGCAGGACCTGGCATTAGAACCCTAGTTCTGCTGCTCTGTGAGTGTGTGTCTTATGTCTGTGTGTAAACATGTGCACATGTGTGTATATTCGTGTACAGATATATGACCTTGGGCAAATCACTTCCCTTCCCTTGACCTCCAGTTCCTCATCTGTAAAATGAGGAGGAGTTGATTCCTAAAGTCCCTTCTGGTGTTAAATCTTACGGCTCTACAATATTATCACCTAAAATGTCTGGTTCTCTGTTGTTCCCAAAAGAGCCTCTTTACCATCTGCTTTTTTTAAAACCAGATTTAAATACAAAAAAATGTTTGCTGATTTCTCCAAGAGCCATATTCTGTTTTGCTTTTGAGTGTTCTGTTTATTTTCAACTCCTAGATCAAGAGCTAAATGAGAATGTGTGTACACACACACACACACACACACACACACACACACACACACACACCTTTATCCCCCTTGACTTCTCTGCATTTGACATTAACAACTTCTCCATAAACCCTAGATAGTCTCTCCTCTGTAGTTTCATGACACTCATGTCACCCAAAGTCTATTGGGTAGCTTCACTTGAATGTCCCCATAAACTTCTCAAACCCAACATGTTCCTTTTGACAAACATTCTACTTGGATCTGACTGTGTTATTCTCCTACTTGAGAAACTTTAATGACTCCCTATTACCTTTAGGACAAAATACACACTCCTCTATTTGGCATTTAAAGATCTTCACAGCTTTTTGCCAATCTATTTTTTTAGATTTATTGCCCAATATTCCCCTTCCTGACTCTGTTTCAGTTCAAGTTAGATGACTTACTGTTCCCATATGTGAGATTTTGTCACTTGTCTTTGTGCCTCCGTGAATGGGTGTGTGTGTGTATGTGTGGTCACGAGTGCATGCACTCATGTAAGACTGTCCTTACATGACAGGAATGCTCTCCTTTAGCACTACTTTTTGGACTCCCAGATCCCTCCAAAGATCTCCTGTGTCACCTCCATCCACTTTTAGAGCCCCCACCCTCACTGAACTTACTTTGCTTTATCTTTTACACATTTCATGCTAACACATTTGCATGAACTCTAAGCTCTTTAGGGCAGGCATGGATTTCATATTTGTTTATACATTCCCAGCATCTGGCACAGAGCAGGCCCTTAATGCATGCTTGTTGAATTGACATGAGTGTCATGAGGATATCCAATGTTCTATCCCATAAGCATAAAGTTTCATGCCAGAAAATCTAATTTTTCCTCAAAACTAAAAAGCACAAAGATTGGTCAGAGATCTGTACAAGAAGCTTTTGGAGAAGACTGTCATCCAAAGGCATGGCATGTTTTTACGTTCTACATGCCAATGATGACTTCATTTATTCTGTCTTCTATCCAACAGAGAGAGGCTATTTTCCCTGTGTTATCTCTGTGTGACCTCTCGGGAGCTTCCCATCACTAGTATGACAAGAACGGAAATGACCAAACCACGCCAGATCCAGAATACACCTCGGCTAGTGTAGCGCTACCATGAGATCGAAGGTGACTAAAACCATGCTTTCCAGAAGCAAAATGAAAAGCATCCTGCTACACTGAAGAGACAGCTGGCCAGCCTCAAAACCAAGAAGATTTGGATTCAAGACCCACCTCCATCACATACTGACTGTGTGACCCTGGGCAAGTCACGTAGCTTCTCACTGTTCAAGGGGACTCTCAAGAATATAAGTTGCTAAGGAGGTGCCAACCTGCACTGGAGAAGGAAATTTCCTACATGAATGAAATTGGAGTCAAAGTGAAAAGTGGCCATCTCCAGTGCAGGAGCAGAAAGCATCTGTTTGGTCTGTATGCATGTTGGAGAGCCCAATTCTGTTCATTCTATTTAATTTGATTGAATTTACCAATCACTTAGGAAGTGTCTCCTAGATGTACCAGTAGTATGGAAGTCTCTGAGGTTACAAAGGTGATAGATAAACCCTGTCCCCAAGGAGTCTCTATTCTACTAGAACTCTTTTAACTATATATTGCAGCAGTTTTCAGTCTTCAAAGTTGTGAATCTGAAGAGTTAGAATCACAAGTTCTCCAGAAGCACTTCCCCATTAGAGGAAAGACAGGTAACAAGCCAATCATCAGTTCACTTGGAATAATGAAGAAAAAAAGTTCTGTCAAACTCCCCCCCTTCCAACATTGAGAAAGGCAGTGTATGGTGTAGTGGACAGAGAGCTGACCTCAGGGTGAAGAAGACCTAGGTTCCATTCCCACCTGACATGTACAGGCTGTGTAACCTCCACCAAACCACTCAACCCCTCAGCATGCATGACATCCCTCTGCCACAAGAAGATGCTGACCTACAGTAGTAAAGGAATTTTCCTCATTGTTAATTCCCTAATCAATTAAAATCCTCCATCTCGCCTAAATGTAACGATAATGATGAACAAGAAAAAGAAAAAGACTTTGAAAAAGTATTTGAAAAGCTTTCGAAGAAATTATCAGATTTCTCAGATAAGGTTTGATATCAAAGCTATTTAAGCAACTAACATATATACATATATGTGTGTGTATATATATATATATATATATATATATATATATATATGACCAACAGCCATTCCCTAGTAGATAAGTGGTCAAAGGGTGTAATAAACAATTCTCAGAATAAGAATTACAAATATTAACAGTCACATAAGGTAGCTAGGGAGTGCAGTGGATTGATTGCCATACTCATCTTCTCAAGTTCAAATCCAACCTCAGACAATTACTAGATATGTAACCCTAAGCCAGTCACTTATCCCTGTTTGCCTTAGCTTCTGATCTACAAAATGAGCTGGAGAAAGACATAGCAAAACCACCCCAATATCTTTATCAAGAAAACCCTAAATGTGGTCTAAATGAAGCCAGATGTGACTGAAATGACTAAACAACAACAACAGTCACATGAATAAAAGCTCCAAGAGAGGCAAATCAAAAGGACCCTGAGAGTTCTTCTCACATGGAAAATTGGCAAAGATGTCAAGAGATGGGAGTAGTCAATTCTGGAGAGGGTATGAGAGGAAAGCAACAAGCACATCGTTGGTGGAGCAGTGAAGCCATACCATTATTTTGGAAAGAAATTTGAAATTATGCAAATAAAGTCACTAAAGAGATTCCACTATTAGGTTTATACTCTAGGGAGGACATGGATCAGAAGAAATTCCCTATGTACACCAAATATTATAGTAGCACTTTTTGTGAAAGCAAAGAATTAGAAGGAAAGTCAATACTGCTGGGGAATGACTAAAGAAATTGTGGTACGTGAAATGTAATGGAATATTACTGTGCTATAAGAAATGAAAAACAATGATGAATGCAGAGAAACATGGAAAGATATATGGGATCTGAAGCAGAATGCAGTAATTAGAGTCAAGAAAATAATATACACAATGACTTACAACAATGCAAGTGGAGATAATCACAAAACAACCAAAGTGAATGTTGCAAAATTGCTAAGAACAAGCCTGGCTCCAAAGAAGAGCCATGAGATGACAACCTCACCCCAACGTTCTGCAGGTGTAGGAAGCCCCCAAGGGTTGTACATTGCAAAGAAGTTCAGACTTGTTCAACATATTGATCAGACTTGCTATTTTTTCTCTTCTTTTTCTTTTTTTATTCTTTAGAAACATTTAGTATATGGGATGGCTCTCAAGGAAGTAGGAGGGAAACAGATACAGGGAACAATTCTGGTGATGTTAAAAAAAAAGTATACCAACAACTATTTTGTAGAAAAGAAAGACTTTAGAACTCTGATTGATACAGTCACCTACAGTGATCTCAGAAGACTAATGTTAAAGTATCTCATTTCTCTATAGAGAGAGGGGGAGAAATGAGGTAGATATTTTCAGACATGATCAATGTGTGGATTCGTCTTGCTTGATCCTACTTATTTCTACTAGAAAAAACTCTATTGGATGTGAGGGTCATTGAAAAGTAATAGCAATAAAAAAGAACATCAACAAAATACTATTTAAAATAATAATAATAGCTAACATATATACAGTGCTTTAAGATTTACAAAGTGCTTTACATTAGAAGTGCCATTGGTCATAACAAGGACAATATCAGTCATTTCCAACAGACCCTCATCTTGTTTTAGACCAAAAATCTTGGAGGAAAATGAGGCTATCACTTGATCAACAACTGGATATTGGGCATCCCCTAAAAAACCACGCAGCTGAATTTTTCACCTTTACGTCTGACTGAAAAGGATCAGCAGCTGTTAAACCCTGTCATGTTGTAGAAACTGCAGTTAAGAGATTTGGGTTCTAGTGTTGTCTCTGGCCAAAAAAATAACTGATGTTCATGATGGAAAACGCCATCCACACACATCTAGAGAAAGAACTATGGCATTGGAATGCAGAGCAAAGCAGACCATTTCCTTTTTTGTTTTGCTTCATTTTTTTCTTTCTCATGGTTTCTCCCATTCGTTATAATTCTTCTATGCAATATGACTAATGTGAAAATGTGTTTAATAGGAATGTATATGTGGAGCCTACATCAGACTGCATGCTGTCTTGGGGAGGGAGGGGGTAGAGAAGGGGAGAAAATTTAAGAATTTTGGAAGTGAATGTTGAAAACTAAAAATAAATAAATTAATAAAAAATTTTAAAATACACAAAAATAATAAAAACTGAGGTAAATCACACAAGTGACTTCACTTCTCCAGGCCTTATTTTCTTTATCTGTAAAATGCTATGGTTGGATTGGGTGATTCCTTCCAGCACAAACTCCCACCTAACACTTCGGATACATTAATGGTTAACAAATGGTTAAAGAGTGAATATATTTCAAGTAACTCTAAAGTGCTCTCCCAAAAGACCTTTATTTTCACTCAAAAGCAAATGCTAAATATCACTAAGGAAGAAGAAATGCACATTATTCTCATCCCAGAGATCTTGAAAATATTTTGTCAAAATTTTTCAATACTGGAGATGAATAACACAAAAGAGATTAAACCCAATTTTAAAAATCTGATTGTGCCACTATGACCAACATCTATATTAGAATCATAGTTTTAGAGTTCATCTAACCCAATACCTTCATTTTACAGATGGGGAAACTGAGGCCCTTTGAGATGAAGTGAACACTCAAGATTACCCAGTTAGCAAATGATGGAGCTAGAATTTGAACTCTGACTCCTAAACCAGATCTTGTGCCTTTCTTTTTCAGGCTCTTAATGAAAACATTTGAATTTTTATATTCTAGCCCAGTTATAACTCATAGTAACATTGTGATGATCAAATTATGATGAAATCACTCAGTTGTTAAGTTATAAATCCATAATTTTTACAATAGCCTGCAACACAACTGACCAGCCTACCTTAAAAACGTTTCTCATAAAGGAGACCTAGGATTTGGATCCTAGGGGGTGAGAAGGATTTCTAAAAGAACTGATTGCTCCTAACTGAAAAGAAAAGGCAGACAGGTTGGTATTGAGTCATGGAAAATTTCCACTCCTTAAAACGAAACTATAAAACATCATTATAATTAATTGCTCTAGAAAACCTCTTATCAAACATAAGTTTCCATAAGAATATCCCTATATGAAGAGAGGGCCTAGAAATCCATCTCTATCCCATTCACCTTCTTCATATCATATCTTTCGTATCACATGACAACTTCTAATAGCTGAAAAATGCTAACAGACAGAAAAATGCTCTCCAAATGTCTCCGTTTTGTTAAAAGATTTAAGCAAAGCCCTCTTTTACAAGGTTAAGCTCAAGTTTGAATTTGACAGTAATGCTCAGCATCCTTACTTCCCATGCTTCACAAAACAGTTGATGAAATGTCATTATTCACAAGTTTCATGTAGACAGACCCAAGGGAATCTAATACCAAACAGGTCTCAGGGCAGGGTGGCACTCAGATCTCCATGAAACAGCCTTTCTCTTAAAGTCTAGCCAATTCAACCCTGTTTCTATATGAAGTCTGCTTGGGCTATGCACAGAACCATCAGAAAATGGAATGCCCAGAATCCTTTCTCCTTATTTCTCTCAAAGGAATCTAAATGCTGGGACTCTAAAGATAGTGCCTTAAAATTCCCAACCACAGTTTATTCCTTGGATGTCAGACCAACAAGTCATCATGTGCTAAAGAGCCATTACAGTCAAAGACTGTGAACAGCAACCTCAAAGGACTTAGATATATTACCACATGAAACTAAGTTTTCTTGACGTGTTATTTAAATGGTTTTGAGCAATGTGGAACACTGAGTATCTTTCGAAAGCACCTTCCATTGGTTTTTAACTTCAGATCTATTAAAATTCCAAGTCATGCTTCAAAATATATTCACCTGATCTTGCTGGAGCTGACAGGTAGGATATCAGAATGAGACATAGTTTCTGCCTCCATCTTTTCTATGCTGAATAACTCGTCTTACTCTGGATGATGATT
This sequence comes from Gymnobelideus leadbeateri, assembly GCA_011680675.1. Lineage (NCBI taxonomy): Eukaryota > Metazoa > Chordata > Mammalia > Diprotodontia > Petauridae > Gymnobelideus > Gymnobelideus leadbeateri. The sequence continues at coordinate 86,294 of WOXC01003108.1, read as the reverse complement.
AACCCCAACTACATTTAAATGAAGCAAGTTAGACATCACCCATTTTATATTGCTGTAGAAAGTTCCTTTAATGCAAATAAGATGAGATAGATGTATAGACAGGGATTAATCATACCTGGTCAATTTCTCCAGAATGTCTAGAAATTTAAATTAAGATCTATTATTTACAAGTGTTAAACAAATGAAGATTTCTGTCTCTTTTGGTTTATATCATAAAGAAAGTGACCTGAAGCTGAAAAATAGGAAAGGCTTTGCTGGGGAACAGTTCACTCTACGTAGTGACACTTCTAATACTCACCATGTTCATAGCCTTAAAACACACACACACACACACACACACACACACACACACACACACACACACACACACACACACACACTTGCAAGGAAAAATCCTTGCCTGTCCTCATTCTTCCATCAAACTGAAAATAAGCGCATGCATCATTTTTATGCCTTGTCAGAAGGTACAAACACCATCATTTTCATTCATTTTTGTAACACGTAAAGACCAGCGCCAGACAGACCTGCTGCCTCGGTAAGAGCGTTCCGCTTTTCTCGGCATGCGTCAAGCAACACTTACCTTTTTCTGGACTTAAGTTTTTATATACTTCAAGATCTGCCATTCGCTTTGTTTTTCCTCTGCATCATTGGTGTGCACAATAAGATTCCTCTCTAAAGGCACATGCCTTCCTTCTGTTCCAGATCGTCAGTGAAGAAACAAGTATAAGAAACCCCTCCGAACTTTGGCCACGCCATCCTTTACAGCAAGATGAGGTCTTCACAGTTGGGGCTCGGTGAGGGGAGTGGGGAACAAATCCAGAAGCTGTTAGTCAGGAACTCTGTCCCAAAGTGCCAGCCTGGCCACACAGGAGGACTGGCAGCATCTGCTCAGTGCAGCTGCTACTGTGGGAACGCAGGGGCTGCTGTCAGTACTTTGGGTGTGAGACCCGAATCCTTAGTGCAGTGATTCAGCCCCTCGGGGCATTATGCATAGTCAATGTCTAAGAAGTGGAAGTCAGTGGAGGACCTGGAGAGAGGAATCCTCCTCACCTGGGGAGGTCACTGAGAAAGCAGGATTGCCCGATTCCTGCTTCAGAATCAGACTGAGTGAGGCTGGCTGGATGCTCCAGATGAACACGCATGAATATCCACACAGAGACTCACACAGACTTGAAAGCAAAACCCTCTGCATTCCCATTAAAAATAATCCATTTTGAAAAGGTTTATGCAACCCAGATACCTGCTACAGGGGATTACTCTCTGAGGTTCCACGTTGTCATTTTGGGGGAGGAAGATCTTAGGCTTTCCCTGGCTTATTGTCACTCTCCTCACCGCCCCCACCCCCCATATCACTCCATATACAAACAACACATCATTGGCCACAGCACAGGCTGAAACATTTCCAACTTCCGAGAAAATGAGGCCACGTTCCAAGCCACTTCTGCAGTGAGGGACGCTTGATTTGCTTTTCTCCTCCCACAATATTCCTTTGATGTTGAGCAACCTCAGGTCTCCCTGAGATAACTGAATGAATTGAAAAAAGCCGGGGTTTCTCATGAATGAACCGGCTTTCTACTACGCCATGCATATTGTTATACTTTCAATGCCTCCCAATTACATATGCACTTCCTTTAGGTGCATTCTGTAATTCTGTTCATAGAATATTATATTTCAGAGAACCTTTCACTTGCCATATTTTTATACATCAGGGTACAAGAGGTCTCTTCTTTGGAGAATGGAAGCGTGTTGTATGACCAACCTGGCCTTCAGTTTCCCATTTCTGGGTTTTGCCTAACTCTCTTTACGGAGTGCCCCTGGACCCTGGCTGTGCTCTCTACCTATTCTCTATCCCTGATCAGCTGAGCCAAATTCCTACCTACTGACATTCCAAGTTCCCCAACCCCTCTCATGGTGCCCCAGATTACCTGCATCCATGTTCCATATTTCCATCTCTTCCAAATTCTTCCAAGACCCAGCTTTCAACACCTATTTTTGCTCTCCAAATACTTAAGGCTCTGCACTAGTTCGCAAATATTTGTCTCTTCAAATATCTATAATGCCCCCAGAGTCATCTATAATCTCTCCCATTCTTTTAGTGATTTCTGAGGGCAAGCATTTATCAATCTGAATGTCTCACTTGTGACCTGCACGTATGTAAAATCCAGGGAATGTAAATGGTTGGCAGAGTCTTGAGAAGTCAGCTAATATACTTTGCCTCTCAGTGGGGAATCTTCCCCCCAGCACCCCTAACAAGTCGTCATCCAACCTATGCTTGAACTTGCAGGGGTTGGGGTAAGCATTAGCTCAAAATTCAATCCGTGAAATATTTCTTAAGCACTTACTATGTTCAAGACAATATGCTAAGGGTTATGGGTATAAAGGCTAAAATGAATAGTCACTGCACTCAGAAAGCTTACATTCTACTAAAGGATACCACAGGTACCCAATGAAAGCACCCAAGCTATTCTCCACCTTGGCCATCATCAGCCTATAGGAAACTGACTTCCATCCAATGTCAACGAACAATGACGCAAGCAGACAAGGCCAAGGAGGATCGTAGAACCAGAGATACAGAGTGGAAGGGACCAACTTTGACCACGGAGTCCAAACTGTTCATTTTGCAGACAAGGAGCCAGAAGACATTGCCCGGGTTCACACAGCAGACTGGAACCCAAATCTTCAGAACTAAAGTCTTAGTCTTTGTGCAACTTCTCCATGCTATTACTTTGTTGTTTAAAAAAATCATTGAATAAGAGTCACTAAAATTGTTGTTCTGAAGTTAGAAACTTGAGCCACACCAAATAAGACTCAAATGCCTTGTGCTTTGTCACATCCTTCAAGTAGGTAAGCTAACATTCATTCTTTTAATAAATATCCCTGCAAGGCACGGATTCTTCAATACACCAGGGGGCAAGGGTGACATCTCAGGGTGTGTCCCAGCCCCTCCTCCACTCTTCCAGAGGTGCCCATCCCAGGCCTTCTATGCCTTAGTATGTGGTCTCCAGTAGCCATGGTCCAACAAATCATTCCACCTCAGAGGAGGAGTAGAGCAAAGCAGATCCTTGGACAACCAACAGACATTGCATCTCCAAGCCCATTCTAAAAGCCTTCCCTGTTTAAGAGGGCCCTCCAAAGCTCTACTTCCATTAGCACAGCCTCTGAGACCCCACCACCACTACCACAGAAAGGCAAATAATTGTGCAACATCCTCAATTTGAGTAAATGGAAGTAATAGAAACCATGAACATAAGAAATTCGGGGTGGGGGGGTGCGGCTAGGTGGCACAGTGGATAGAGCACTGGCTCTGTAGTCAGGAGGACCTGTGTTCAAATCTGGCCTCAGACAATTAACACAAAACTAGCTGTGTGACCTTGGACAAATCACTTAACCCCAATCACCTTACCTTCCCCCCTCCAAAAAAAAAAAGAAAAAGAAATTCAGGGGTGGCTAGGTGGTGCAGTAAATAGAGCATGGGCCCTGGAGTCAGAAGGACCTAAGTTCAAATCCAGCCTCAGACACTTGACACACTTACTAGTGTGACCTTGGGCAAGTCACTTAACCCTAATTGCCCTGCCTTTCCCCCCTCAAAAAAAAAAAGGCAAAAGGAAAGGTTTAAAAAAAATAAGAAATTTTTAAAAATAAGAAATTCAGAGAAGTTTGGGAAAATCTTATGTGGACTGATAAAGAGTGAAGTAAGCAGAACTTGGAAAACACTAGAAACAGTAACTGAAACGACATAGCTGGAAAGAACAGACAAGACACAAAGAAACCCTGGCCAGAACAGGAAGAGTCTTCTGGCTGCAAGGCCAAGTCTCCAGCCACCAAGCCACACTGAGAATAACCTGGTTTTATAAGGGAGCAAAGGCAGCTCAGAGAGTTCAGGGACATCCAGAGTTATTCAGCTCACTCAAAGCTCCAGAGGAATGTCTCAGGGCTCTTAACTGTCTGGGTTAATTACTAGATTACCTGGGATATGTACACATAACCCAAAATGACAGAATCATAAGTCAAAGGAGGAAATGAGGAAGTCGCCCATCACTCTGGGCGAGTCTCTTAACACATTGCCTGCCTTAGTTTCCTCATCTATAAAATGGGGATAACACTAGCACCTGCCTGCCAGGGTTGTTGTGAGGACCAGGATGAGAAAATACCTGTAATATGCTTTACAAATCTTAAAGTTTTAGGTAGAAGCTAGCATCATCCACATTTTACAGATGAGGAAATTGAGGCAAACAGAAGTTAAGTGACTTGCCTATGGTCACACAGCTAGTAAGTGTCTCAGGCAGGATTCAAACTCCAGTCTTCCTGATTCCAGGTCCAGGGCTCTAACCACCATTCCACACATTTATTATGAAGTTTAAGTTAAACTGATTCACCACTACTATTGAGTTAAAATCAAGAATCATTGACTATAGAAAATTAACTCCTTCTTTTCTCAGGTCCCCGTTGGTTAGAATTGTCAGTACTTTGTTTTCCCTATAACCAGTTTAGGAGGAGTTTTTCCTTCCTGGAAGCATCAGTCCTCATGTTTGCTGAGGTTTCCTGCATTGTTTCAAACCCACAGGTACCATTACGGAAATCATAAATCTGCACCCAACCTGACTGACTTCACACAGTACAGCACAGTAGTACAGGGTATCAGATAGAGGACTAGGCCTAAGAGTCAGGAGGACCACTAGGGAACACTTGCATCTTCTCCCTAGACAGGTTGCCTTTCTCTATTTTTTTTTTTTTTGCTTTTTGGAGGGCAGTTGGTGTTAAGTGACTTGCCCAAGGTCACACAGCCAGTAAGTGTTAAGTGTCTAAGGCCAGATTTGAACTCAGATCCTCCTGACTCCAGGGCCAGTGCTCTCTATTCACTGCACCATCTAGATGCCCCATAGGTTGGCTTTTTCTAAAGGAGGAACTCACATACACCCAGTACTGAGGATATTTGGAAATGCAGAAATATCCCATTTGTTTCAATCTGATTCAACTCTTTCAAATGATCAGATGATACAAGAGGTTGGGTAGTCTAGTATATAGAGAGCTAGCCTTGGAATCATAGAGAGCTGGGTTTGGTATATATTGTTTACATGACTGCTTTTTTTGAAGAGGCAGAGGAACTAGAGACCAAATTGCCAATATTCACTGAATTATGGAGAAAGTAAGGGAATTCCAATCTACTTTCACTTCACTGACTACACTAAATGAAGCCTTTGATTGGTTTAAGACTGGAAAAGAAGTCTGACAAGGGCTGTATATTGTCATCTTGTTTATTTAACTTATATGCAGAATACACTATATGAAATGCCAGGCTGGATGAATCAAAAGTCAGAATTTAGGTTTCCAGGACAAATGTCACCAGTTTTAGATATGCAGATAATGCCACTCTGATGGCAGAAAGTGAAGAGGAATTAAGAAGCGTCTTGATGATGGTGAAAGAGGAGGGTGTAAAAGCCGGTTTGAAGCTTAACATCAAAAAAAAAAAAAAAGCTCTTGGCAACTGGCCCCATCACTTTCTGGCAAATACAGGGAAAAGAAGACGAAGCAGGGACAGACTTTATATTCAAAGATCACAACAGACAGAGACTGCAGCCATGAAAGTAAAGGGCATTTCCTTCTTAAAAAGAAAACCATGGCAAATCTGGACAGCATGCTGAAAAGTAGAGACATGACATTGCCAACAAAGGTCCACATAGTCAAAGCTATGGGTTTGTTTTGTTTTGTTTTTGTCAGTAGCATTGTACAGCTATGAAAGCTGTACCATAAGGAAAGCTGAGCACCACAGAATCAACACTTTTGAATTGTGGTGCTAGAGATGACTTGAGAATCCCTTGGACAACAAGAATGTCAAATCAATTAATACCTAAAGAAATTAACTCAAGTTATTCATTGGAAAGTCAAATACTGAAGCTGAAGCTTAAATACTTTGGTCACATAATGAGAAGATGGGAATCACTGGAAAAGACCCTGATGTTGGGAAAGATTGAAGGCAAAAGAAAAAGAATGAGATGAATAGTGTCATGGAAGCAATGAACGTAAGCTTGGACAGACTTCAGGAGATAGTGGAGGACAGAAGGGCCTGGGGTGCTGTGGGTCATGGGGTCACAACGAACACCAATGGCTGAATAACAACTCTCAATACCACCACTGAGCTCTCCAAGGTAGTAAGGCACTGTTGTTCATCTAAACTGCTAGGAAGAGGTTGCCACACCAGGAGTTCCCTACATCAATGAAATTCCAGGTACATACACACACACACACACACACACACAGAGTTTGGAAAAATTCTTATTCAGGACCACATACAAAGATAAATACATAACAAACTTACTAGGATTATTGCATGTCACAGCTGGATCCCCTAGTCAAACTTCTAAGGTCTATTGGAACAGGGACTCTTTCTTGCCTACACTTGGCATCTCCCCCCAACCTTGCACGTCTACCACTTCCTGGCACGCCCCATACACGTCAGATCACAGAATCATGGCTAAAGGCCAGTGAATCCAACATCCTCTTTTACAGTTTAGCAAACTGAGGTTCAGGGACTTGCCTAAGGGCAGACAGCCCAGGTGGTGTCTGAGATGGGTTCTGAACCCCCCTCCTCTGACTCAAGGACCAGCTCTCTTCCCTGGGTGCCAGGTGCTGAATAAAACACTGGGTGAATCAATGACTTCCTTTACAGACCAAGAAGAGGGCCCCTGTCTATCAGAGTACTCTAAGAATAGTCACACCAGCCCGTATTTGCATAATCTGAATGCTTACAAAACATTTTCCACACTATGACCCTGTGACAGAGATTGTAAGTGATTATTTCTCATCCCTCTCTGCCTCAGAACTCTTTGAGAGGTCACTGAGAACCCCAAGGGCAGGACAGGCTTGGGGCAGAAACCCTCCCAAAGGAAATGCCTCTGCCCCCTTCTTGTTCACCATTGCCATTGCCCCTGCCAAGGTCTGCCCAGCCTTGCCCCCAGAGTTCTGTCCTACACACACACACACACTGGCTTCAGCCTTCTAGACCTTTATCTCATTCAGACTCTCTGGAGCTCACATCCTCCCATCGTTGGCAGCTGTATACACTGACATATGCCCTGATCTAGTCAGACCGCCTGTGCCAGGGAGCAGAATTATCTCTCATTCTCTCCAGTCTAATGCCACAGAAAACCGAGGTGAACTCCAAGAGGGTCAGAGATGACTTCTCCAGCCTTGAAATCACTTCCTGTCCAATCGAGGAGCCCTTGGAGATAAGAAGGGGGCCTCTGGAGCTCACAGAGACCTCTCTCTTGCATTGACCCTTCTCTTTCATGGGCTGGGTAAGGAGAATTCTGTGTCCTTTCTAAGTGGCCCTCACCCACATACCTGCCAGATAAACAATTTCCACACAATGGAAATTTCTATCATTCATACCATGGCCCTTCACCCTCCTCCCCAAGTTGTTAGTGTGTGTAGCTGAGGAGAAAGTGAAGAAAATGGCAATACACAACCATAACCACGAAAGGATGGCTTTTTAATCAGACAATAATACAATCTTCTCAAAAATTAACAAGCCCTTTAATCTCTTCATCTCATTTGCTCCCATCCCCACTAAACAATAAAAAAAAAAAACAAAGCCCTGAGGATAAATATGCACACTCTAGTGAAACAAAGTCCCACAATGACCCTGTCCAAAAGTAATAGAACCTTCTTCACAAGGTACAAAGAGGGTAGAAAAGCAAACTGTAACTGAAGAGTGAGCTCTGGTCTGGAAATCAGACGACTTGTTTCTAACTGCATGACCCTGGGCAAGTCACTTAACCTCTAGATAACTCTCTACGACTGAAGACTACAAAGAAAGGGACCAACCTACATTGGCACAGGAGCTCCTGCAACTGGGCACCCCCTGTACCAATGACATCCCAGGTCCAGCTCCCTTCCCCATACCCACACAGAGGTGGGAAGCAGGTATTAGGAATGGGAGCAGTCACCTCATCCATGGGAGAGCTGTGCCTGGCTTCAGACACTGACAGTGATGTACTTTTTCCATCTCTGATTTTGTGCCTTTGGAAGGCCAAGCTGCCAGCTAACTACAATCCTTTGGTACGATGCTGTTAACATCCAAGATCCTCAAAAGTCAGATAAGGGAGGCACTGACCACCTCCAATTCAGAGGGAATAGAGCCAGAAAGAACCTGAGAGGTCAATGAGTCCAGCCCTCTCATGTAAAAATGGGGGAAATGGGGCTCAGGCAGAAGTGAGTCAAAGAGACAGTGTCTCTCTCTTTTTTCCACAGTGAAAGAGACAAGTCAAGAAGCCAATTCTCATGACACACAGTCCAGTGCCCTCTCAATCCCATTATAAATGTGGAGAGTGGCGCCAAATGAGCCAAGGAATATGACTTCTGGAGATTTCTTACTGCCCAGCAGTTTTCTTTGCTTCCTGTTTAGCCAGGAAAAGGAAAGTCTCAGAAGGTTGATGATAGCTGTGCTCAAACATCTGGAGACTGGTCACGTGGCCGAGAGATTATACTCATCCTATTTGTCCCCAAGGACAGAACCAAGAGCAATGGGTGGCAGTTCCAAAGAAGACCAAGTGGACAAGAAGACAGAAAACCTTCCTGACAGAGGTGTCCTGGACAGGTGGAAGGAGGCTGCCTCCAGAGCTGGCGGAATCCTCCTCACTGCTTTAAGCAAGTGCCAGCGGCCCCTCTGTCATTTATGTTATGTTGGGGCTTCTTCTGGGACACAGGTTGGACTGGTTGGCTCCAAGAGTCCCTTCCAACTTTGACAACACTCAAGCTAAATACAAATAAAACAAAAAGATCCCTTGAGTTACTACACCCAACAATGTCAACCACCTATATCTGCAGCCTTCTTCATGGCCCCATGCCGAGACTGCATTGAGGCAATATGATGCTAGTTATTACTATTCTTGAGACAAACACAAAAATATAACACACCCTTCCCCATCCAAGAAACTAGGAAAAGAAAGAAAAGGTTAACTGGATTTTCAGATTTGATGTTTTTAAATGGTCAGACAGTGATGGAGTTTTCAAATGTCAGTTAAAGTAATACCCTGGGAAATCAGCATTCCATTAAGCCATCTTTGTGATAGACTAATCTGTAGGCAAATTGGCCATTAGCTGACACTAACAGACTGCACTACAGTGAGACTATACACCATATCAAATGGAACAAGTAAGGCCACATCTCTTAGCTGCTTGGTCCTGGGCTACCTGGCTGGGCAATGCTAGAAGAGGTTTGGTGTTGTTTTGCTGTTGCTGGTGTTTTAATAGTTAACGTTTACAGAGTACTTTAAAGGTAAAAGTTTATTGTATAATCTCCTTTGAGCCCTTCAACACCAGGAGGCAGGCCGCCTTATTACCCCTTTACTGATAACCACTTTTACTGTAAATTACAGTAATAACTTGTAAATGTGTGATATATAAAAATAATTTCTAAATAAAAGAATAATAAAATACTGTAAATTTACAGCAAATTGCCAATTTACTGATTGCCACTTTACTGATGAGGAAACAGATTCAATAAGAGGTTGATAATAAGAGCCATATTGGTTGGGCAGTTGGCCTCCATAGAAACTAAGGATTGCAATCTAATAATAGCAATAAGAGTTCACATTTAGAAAGTCTTGGAAGGTTTTTTCAAATATGTCATATCGCTTCTCCAGCTACTTTGTATTTATATTTACTTTGCATATACTGGGATAAATTTATGTCCCCTGTTTAGAATGTAAGTTCTCTGCAAGGAGGGATTGGCTCATTCTTTGTTTTTGTAGCCTCAATGTCTAGTGCAGATTAGGAACTTAATACTTTTCCACTGGTTTAGTCTCCCAGGCATCTGAGAGCCCCCTCCCCAAAGCTGGAGCCCCCAAAACTGGAACCCAAAAGCTGGACCCCCCAAAGGTGGAACCCTAAAGCTGGAGACACCAGAGCTAAAGCCCCCAAAACTGGAGCCCCCAAAGGTAGGGCCCCCCTTTCAGTTCTCAGTTCCACAGGTGGCCTTCATCCAGACAGCCTCTTGTCTTAGAAATGACACCTTCTTGATGATTTATTGATCGCTAGCTTGTGCTGCCAAGCTTGAAAAGAAATTTTTTCATTGCTTTCTTGAGAGACTCAACTCCTTATTGACTGTGTCATTCTAAGGTTCATAGGTCAGCATAACAATCTACGGGAGTATTATTGTCATTTCAATGAAGCTATCAGTAGGATTCCACACCAGGCTAGAGAATGTGCAAAGCCTGGCTTGGGCTTGAGAGCTTAGAGGTGGCTGCTAAAAGCTGATGGATCCAACATCTCTGCCTCTTGTGCTATCAACCGGATAAGCAAGGACAGAAACAAACTCTCCGCGGCTGCTGGCTACATGGAAAGTATGGGGACAGTAACTAACATTTTGAAGCGTTTTAAGATTTACCAAGTGCTTACAAATATCTTGTTAGCCCCACAACTCTGGGAGGCAGGTGCTGTTATTATCCCTATTTTACAGAAAAGGAAACTGAGGTGTCTCTGCTGTTGACCTTTAGTATGACTTCAGGCAAATCATTGAGCCTCCCTGGGCCTCAGTGTCTTCATCAGTAAAATGGGGAATTGGATTCACTGGCCTCTGAGGTACCTCCCAGCTCTGAACTTCTTATCTGTGAACCTTCTGGTAAGGCTGTAGATGAGAGGCAGCTGGCCCAGTGGTTAGAGGGCTGGCCTCAGCCTAGCTATCAGGAAGACCAGGCCTGGGGCGGCTAGGTGGAGCAGTGAGTAGAGCGCCGGCCCTGGAGTCAGAAGGACCTGAGTTCAGTTCTGGCCTCAGACATGTAACACACACAAACAAAAAAACTTAGCCATGTGACCCTGGGCAAGTTACTTAACCCCAATTACCCTCCAAAAAAGAAAAAAAAAAAACAAAGACCAGGCCAAGTCCAGTCCATGCCTCATGTAAGGAAGCTGGGTGACCCTGGGCAAGTCACAACCTTCCAGTGCTCCAGGAGGCAATCAAAGTTCCAGACCAAAAAAACATCAGTGGCGGAGGTGGTCTCAAAAATGAAACTGGAGCCGTCCTCAGCCTAGACCCAGCCCTGATGTCCCTGTGCCTTCTCAAACAGCATAAGATCTAAGACCTGAGAGCAGTCCTGGAGTGGCCAGCCCCTCTCCCTACTAACCTCTTCATACAGGAGCTCAGCTCACTATTCATTATAATGTCAGTAAAGGCCTAATTAGCCTGTGGAGGGGTCAGCACAGGGAAAGTAATAGTTGTTGACATGGGCACATTATAAAACAAACATTGCCTTGAAGGCCAAGGTATTAATTGAACTCTCAGAGCTGAAATAATCATCTGGCCCAAGTCCAGAGCTCCCCTCCCCTTAACGTGTAGGACTTACTCCTGCCGGAGGGTAAGAAGAAGTCAATTTAGCTCAAGGAGGGTAAAGGAGGCCCTTGGGAGGAGGAACCAGAGTAGAGGCAAGCTCCGGCTCCGGAAGGAGACCCTAAAGGCTGACCTTCCTCAGTATCTCCACATCAACATGACAACTGTTTTCAGAAAACAAGCTCTTAGCAGCCTCCCTCCAGCTGGTCTGAGTACTCTGGCCACTGTCCTCTGTTCAGCCAAGTTTGAACATGGAATCAGATCACCTTGGCCAGTGTTTCTATTTAAAAATGGAAAATGCAGGACCCCTGTGAAGTGAAGCCTCTCAGTGCCAAGGCCCATCCCTTTCACCTCTGTAATCTCTCGAATTCACCCCCTTCCTTCTGACACTGCCCCACTCTGGTGCAGGCCCTCATCATTGGTCACCCCTGGAATAATGCAATAGCTACTGGAAGTGGGGGGAAGGTCTGCCTGACATCTTTCCCCAGTTCAGTCCATCCTCCATTCAGCAAAGTGATTTTCCTTAAGCACAGAGCCAACCACATCACTCCCCTACTCAATAAACTCTAGTGGCTCCCTATTGCCCCCACAACCAACTATGAAATAGTCTGTTTGGCATTCAAAGCCCTTCACAACCCAGTCCTCCTCCTATCTTTCCAAAAATATTACACTTTACCCTACCCCCATCCCCATAGACGATAAAATTGCGGCAGACAGAGGTTAAGTACAACTAGTAAGTGTCTGAGGCTGAATTTTAATTCAGATCTACATGATTTGACTGCAAAGTTCTTTTGAAACACTAATTTATATATGCATAAAGATATAGCTATACACATACAGTAATATTCCCCTAACAAAACCATGGGTGGGATAGGGGCAGGTGGGGAGAAGCTCCTCTGTGGTTACAAAGTCATCTCCTATCTGGACAGTGCTGGGGAAGGTTCCAGACTCTTTAGCACAGGGCTGGAAAATGAGGAGCCTCGGGCAGTGGTGCTGTCTCATGGGGGTCTCTCACCAGCAAGGAACAAGGATCCTGACAGGGAAAGACTAACTAAGTAGCGATGCCTCCTCTACTGAAGGCTAAGGAAGGAACGAATCTTAGATGCTGAAGGGACCATCATCAAGAGATGTGGTTTTTGAGTTTTCAGATGAGAAAACCAAAGCCCAGGGAGACTCAGTAATTTGCTCCAGGTCACAAATCTGGTTAAGACTAAAAACATAACAAGATTCTAGTAATTCCTTTGACAAAACCCTTGTGTCTTATGACTCCAAGTCCAGCTAGAACTTTCTAAATCCCTAAACTTACTGATTTATGCAATAACTAAAGGTCCAATCCCTCATCTCATCTTCAGTGAAGCAGAGACTGGTCATTTTCTAGGTTATTTTTTCCATGTTATTCATATTCCCTGTTATTCTTTCACAGACTCATACATTTATTAGCCATCCATTAACCTTTAATTTTCCATATCAAATCACCTCATTTCTTTAGCCCTTTCTTCAGGAGGCAGTCTGCTGAAGCCTATGGACCTCTTCCCAAAACAATGTCTTTAAAGGCATGAAATGAAAAATATAGGATTACAAAGGAAAACAATTAGATTGAAATAGCTATCAAAGTATTTTTTAAAAGAAAAGTTGATGGGTCCCAGGAGAAGAACCTTTGTTAAGAACAATGTGGGGACTAAGACTGCAGATAGGATTCCAAAAAAGAACACTATGATGATTAAAAAGTTCAAGAAATGTAATTTCTGGGTAATTTAATCATTTTATCAATAAGGCCAGCAGGTCAGTAATAAAAAGATGGCCATTTAGCCATTTCTCTTAGACCAAAGACTCCTAATGGCAGTGGGTGTGGGGGGTGGGGTTGACACTTTATATGCCTTTGGAGAGGAGGTACTCCTAAGAGGCACCTACTCAACTCTGATTGGTTAATCAAGTGGAAGGTGGGCTATCTTGGGATATGTGACTTAGGTCAATCAAATCTTGGTCAAAGAGACATCAATTCCCATATCACCTGTCTTGATAATAAGGAGAACCAACATTTTCCCAAGACCTGCCTGAGCAAACACAATGAGCAGGAAGGCACACTAACCCAAACTTAGAATTTCTCCTACTGTCTGATTAGATCTTGGCCTGGGTGAATCTCTAAGAGAAATTTCCCACAACGGTTGGTTTCTGGATGAGGAAGTAAAAAAGGGGGGGAAACCCTGATTCTAATACATAAGTAGTTATTAACTATAAGAGAGAAGTAGTCATTTCTCACAACATACAGACGTCAGGCAGGAGAGGACATGTAGCTATCGTTTTCTTTATCCTGGAGCCTCAGGATGTCTTGCCTAAGATTTCCAGGAAAGATAGGTATCAACTGATAGCTAAAGAAGGTCCCAATAACTGATTCCACCATTCTGTAGAGCAATTTGGCACTATGCCCTAAGGGATATAAAAACACGCATACCTATTGACCTAGCGATATCACTACCTAGGTCTGTATCCAAAAAAAGATAAAAAAACAAAAAGGAAAAGAAGCTATATGTACAGAAATATCTATAGCAGCTCTTTTCTGGTGACAAAAAGATTGGAAAAGAAGGGGATGCCCATCAGTTGGGGAATGGCTGAACCATGGTGTGTGATTATGATGGAATACTGTTATGCTACAAGAAATGAGGAGCAGGATGCTTTCAGAAAAGCCTAGAAAGACTTGCATGGACTGATGCAAAGTGAAATGTCCTGTGTCCAAAGTAACAGCAATGTTGTAGGATGATCAACTATGAATACCTTCGCTCTTCTCAGCAATACAATGATCCAAGACAACCAGAAGGACTTAAGATAAAAAAGCTATCCATCCCCAGAGAAAGAACTGCTGGTGTCTGAATACAGGCTGAAGCAGACTTTTTTACTTTATTTTTCTTGAGGGTTTTTTCTGGTCTATGTTTTCTTCCACAACATGACTATCATGGAAATGTTTTGCATGATTACACATGTATAACCTATATAGAATTGCTTGCCTTCTCAGTGAGAGGGGTGTGGGAAAGGAGGGAGAGAATTCAGAACTCAAAGTTTTAAAAAGAAAGTCAATAATTGTTTTTACATATAGGTGAGGGAAAATAAAATACTAAACAAAATAAAGGTCACTATAGAATTGACAACTCACTCCAGCTGCCTCCAGGACACAGGTTAAAGACTACCTCAGCACAAGTGGAGTTGCCTTTCACAGAAGACGTCTGTGCTACATCAGGGTCGCCCACTGTCTCTCTTTTGGATAAGGGTCTGTTCCATTACAAGGAGATTTGGGCCCATTTTCTAGTATTTTGTAACATTGTATTACACAAAGGATTGAGGGAAAGTGAGGCTTGACACAGGATTACTACTGCCACAGTCACCGCAGGAGCCCATACTTGAATATTTGATGGAAAATCCTAGTGACCAAGTCCTGAGTGCCCTCTACCCTATATCCAACTATAGGCAAGCAACAGTCAGTTAACAAGCATTTATTAAGGACCTACTATGTGCTGGGCATTGTGCTAAGCACTGAGGATACAAAAACAGCAGAACAACCCCTGTCCTCGGGTGGCTCACAGTCTAAGGAGGGAGGCAGAAGCGAAGGAACGCGTGCGAACAAGCCAGAGAGAGGGCAAATGGGTTAGCAGAGGGAAGGCGCTAGCATCAGGAGGAGCTTGGAAAGGCTTCCTACAGAAGGCCCGGTATAGCTGGGACTTGACCGATGCCAGAGATGAGGAGGGAGAGCACTCCCCATGGGGCAGCCAGCCAGAGACAGAACCCAGAGCTGGGAAGCACAGGGCCTCACCCACCAGCCTCATCAGTATCCCATTTTGCAGACTGCTCCGACTAGGGCAGATTTTCAATAGAAGCCTGATTGGTCAAATAGCAATGAAGTTAAGATTGAGACTCTGGGTGGACATAAGCCCTAGATATTCAGCCGGTGGCCTGAAAAGCAGCCTTGATGCTGACGCAGCAAGGTCCAGGACACTGCACAACGCAGGCCTGCTGCAACCAGAGGGAGGGGCCAGCGAAAAAGGTAGCTTCGGTCTTTGTCCAGGCTGAAAGCCCATATTCACAAGTGGCTGCTTCCCACCTTTCCAGGATTCTCATTAATGTTCTCCACATATTCAACACAGAATTTGTCGCTGCTCGGCACACAATGCACCATCTTCTGACTCCGTGGTTTTTTCTGGCTTCCCCCAGGCCTGTGAGGCTCTTCCTTGCCCCCTCTGCTATCTGGCTTCCTTCCAGCCCCGGCTCCAATCCCAGTCCCCACTCCTATTGCCCAACAGCCAGCGTCTCCTCTCTTACATCACCTTGCATTTACACCATATAAATCTTCCATGTACATAATTATTTCCATGTTGTCTCCCCCATTAGACTGCAAGCTCTCTGAGGAAAGGAATAGTGCGTTCCTTTGTCTCCCTGGCATTTGCACAGTGCAGAGAAGCTTAACAAACATTATTGACTGACTCAAAGCCTTGCATTACTGAACACAGACAAATGTTTGTTTAGGTCCAATGGTATGTCATACA
The DNA here is from genome assembly GCA_011680675.1 of Gymnobelideus leadbeateri. Taxonomy (NCBI): domain Eukaryota; kingdom Metazoa; phylum Chordata; class Mammalia; order Diprotodontia; family Petauridae; genus Gymnobelideus; species Gymnobelideus leadbeateri. Next base: position 70,436 of record WOXC01003108.1, on the reverse strand, counting down.
CCAAAATCAAGTCTAAATGGGTCCACGATCTAGGCTGATACTGTAAGCAATCTGGGAGAGCAAGAAATAGTTTACCTGCCAGATCTATGGAGAGGGGAAGATTTTATGACAAAACAAGAGTTAGAGAGCATTATGAAATGCAAAATGGATAATTTTGATTACATTAAATGGAAAAGTTTGTATACAAATAAAGCCAATATAACCAAGATTAAGAGGGAAATGGAAAATTGGGAATTTTTACAACCAGTATCTCTGATAAAGGCCTCATTCCTAAAATATACAAAGAACTGAATCAAATCTATAAGAATACAAGCCACCCCCCAATTGATAAATGGTCAAAGAATATGAACAGGCAGTTCTCAAAAGATGAAATTAAAGATATCTATACACATATGAAAAAATGCTCCAAATCACTATTGATTTTTGAAATGCAAATAAAACAACTCTGAGGTACCAAATCTCACCAGTCAGATTGGCTGAAATGACAAAACAGGGAAATGATAAATGCTGGAGAGGATGTGGAAAAATTGGAACACTAATACATTGCTGGTGGAGTTCTGAACTGGTCCAACCATTCTGGAGAGCAATCTGGAACTATGCCCAAAGGGCTATAAATAAATGCATACCCTTTGACCCAGCCATACCACTTCTGGGGTTGTATCCCAAAGAGATCATAAAAATGTGCAAAGGACCCACGTGTACAAAATTTATAGCAGCTCTTTTTGCGGTGGCCAAGAATTGGAAATTAAGGGGATGCCCATCAATTGGGGAATGGCTGAACAAGTTGTGGTATATGCATGTAATGGAATACTATTGTGCTATAAGAAATGAGGAGCAGACGGACTTCACATTTACCTGGAGAGACTTATACAAACTGGTGCAGAGTGAAAAGAGCAGAACCAAAAGAAATGTGTATACAATCACAGACACAAGTATGTGTGACGACCAACTTCAACAGACTGGGCTCCTCTCAGCATTGTAAGGTTATAAGACAACTCCAAAAGACTCATGATTGAAAGAGATGTCCACATCCAGAGAAAGAGCTGCGGGATCTGAATGCAGATTGAAACAAACTACTTGCTCTGTTTCTTTTTCTTGTTTTGTTTTGTTTCCTCTTTCCCACTGATCATTCCATCAGTTATAATCCTTTACAACCTGATTAATGATTAATGTGAAGATATCTGTAGATCCTATATTTGAGTGCATGCTGCCATGGGGGTGGAGAAGAGGGAGGGGGAGAAAATTTGAAACTCGAGGGACTGTGGAATTGAATGTTGTAAACGGACTGTGGAATTGAACGTTGTAAACTAAAAGTAAATAAATTAATTTTTTTTTAATTTTTTGAAAATATGTCCAATGGGGGTTGCTAGGTGGCACAGAGTAAGAGCACTGGCCCGGAGTCAGGAGGACCCGGGATCAGTTCTGGCCTCAGATACTTAAAACCCACACAAAAATAACTGGCCATGTAACCTTGGGCAAGTTACTTAACCCCAACTGCTTTTAAAAAAGAAAAAGGAAATATGTCCAATGGTGTGATATGGTAGGCAGAATTTGATGCTACCAATCAGAAGACCTGAGTTCTAAACCTCACATCACCATTTACTATTTCACTTCAGGCAAGACATTCAACCCTAAATGCCTTGTCTTTAAAATGCATTTAATGATACCTCATTGGTCTCAAAGTTGGGAAGCAGATCAGATTCTCTCAAGGGCCATCTCATTCCTAAAAATTATGAGTCTATGGGGCGGCTAGGTGGCACAGTGAATAGAGCACCAGCCCTGGAGTCAGGAGGACCTGAGTTCAAATCTGGCCTCACACACTTAACACAAAAACTAGCCATGTGACCTTGGGCAAGTCACTTAATCCCAATTGCCCTCCAAAAAAGCAAAAAAGAAAAGAAAAAAATTGAGTCTATAGTTTAAGCTCCTTCTTTAATATAAGCTGGAATATTATACTCTTAATCACTCACTGAATACAATATCCCAAGCAATTGTACCCACCCTTGAAGTTAGAAAGAATCAAAAACACAAAGAACTTGATGTTTCATAACTACACAATCTACATCAAAGGGTACCGTCAGAATGCTTGAGAACAGATATAATGAAAGTTTCTGCCAATAACAAAATTGATTTTTTTGCTACCACCATTCTTGCTCCTAGATGAATTGTACCAAGGTCTTCAAATATAAAAAGAGATATTATAAAAGTCTGCAATGCCACAATTACTTTATCAATAACAGAAGTGGCTGAGAATGTGGATCCATGATTAGTATTAAAATTACAACATAAAAGTAGCTTAATTTTCAGCTTCACCAGATCTCCCTCATTTGCAGTCCAATAGCACACGCAATGATTACAGGGACTAACTTTGTTTAGGGCCCCTGAGAATAAATAAAAAAATTCTCCTTCATGAATATTCTAAAGATGAAAAAATAAGAAACCAATAACACGTTATCATGTTACATACATTTATCTAATTTAGAAATAATTTAGCATTATTATTTATTCATATTGGTTATCTAACAAAGAAAAAATCTGACATTGTCAGTATCAGAAACATCATACCTGAAGTCTCAGGATATTAAACATCAGAACAGATTTATCTAATTTAAGAGGCTGTAAGAGAGAGGGGGATCAGAAAATAGTAAGAAAAAGGGGAAATTCTTGGCATATTATTTTTCAGGCAAAAAACAACAGCATATTTAATAAACATACAGATTTAAGATGATATTAAAATATGACCAAGGTTCTCCTTAACACACCGAAAAACATGTTTTTCATAGCCACATTGTCCTGGTGTTTCTATCTGGTACCAACAATGGGACACCATGAGATCTGAATAAAGTGCTTGGAACCCCAAGGGTATTGAAGAGATACACGGTGGGTGGGAGCAAGCTGTACCATATGCCCACACGTAAACACCTGGCCTGAGAGATGCCATGTCCAGGGAATGTTTGGGGCTGATAGTTGAGTCAGTCACACAACATGAGAGAGAGATGGCAGACAGTCCAAGCAAGCTCCCAAGTCACAGACCCAGATATCCAGAGAGCAGTAAGAACTCACATAGGAGACCTTAATGTGAGACTTCTCAACTTAGGTATATTTTAATTATTAAAACTGTATTTCAATATATTGATTTCCTTTTATAATTTTGAATTTTTGAGGCATTTAAAAACACAATTCTGGGAAAAGGACCACTAGACTACCTGCCAAAGGGGCCCAGGACACAAAAAAGGCAAAGAAAGAGACCCTGGTCTGCAGACAGACCTCTCAGACACTTGAGGAAGGATTTATGGGGAAATACAGACATGAATTACACACTATTAGAAGGGAGAGAGCAGAGAGCATGGGCCTAGGGACATGGCATGTGTACCCACAAGGCGATCCTGGAAGCAACCACTCAAACCTGCAGGTCTGGGCATGGGCAGCAGTGATACAGGCACTTCATGATCTTCAGTTTTTCAAATAGTGTTTTTCTGGGGTCTGAGCAAAGAAAGAGCTTTCAAAGTGTTGGATTTCAAAGCAAAATCGCAATTTATAGGATGAAAATAAGGAGAGACAGAGAAGGATGTGTGTCTGTATTGAGAGAGAGAGGGAGAAAGAGAGGGAGAGGGAGAGGGAGAGGGAGAGGGAGAGGGAGAGAGAGAGAGAGAGAGAGAGAGAGAGAGAGAGAGAGAGAGAGAGAGAGAGAGAGAGAGAGAGAAGGGGAGGGGAGAAAAGGGAAAGAGAATAACAGTCATTTGAAAACACGAATCCAACTCCAAGCCAGAACCAAATTCAAGCAGGGGCACTCCTGACAGAGCATAAATTGTGTTGCTTGTTCTCTGTGTAGAAGGCAGCACAAGGCTCCTGTGGATTCTTAATAAATGTTTATTAACTCCTGTGACATAAAAGCATGTTTAGTGAAAGGAACAGCAGACTGGAAGCCAGGAGGCCCAGACTCTGGTCCAAACTCAACTGATCCAAACTCAGTGACCCAGAGTGATTCTCTGAACACCAGGCAATGAGGAAGTCTCAGCCCTTAGCAGCATGTTTGGAATATTGTAGGTGCTTAATAAGTATGTGATTGAGTGACTGAGCAGATGCTCACTTAGATCCTTCTAATCCTCCACAACTATCACTAAAAAGCCAACTATATCCCACTGGGTGCTGCAGAGACAGTGCTTGGTCCTGTGTCTATACTGCTGTCCTCAGGAGGTCAGAACCAGCAGGGCCCAGCCCTGAACTCCTGCCCCTGGTCCTGCTGCCCTTTGAAACTGCTTTTCCTGGCCACCATCTTGTTCAGCTCACATAATCAATTCCACACAGATGCAAAGCAACCAACGCTGCCTGAGGGCCAATGTTTAGAATACCAGTGGGCCCTGGGTCAGTCACTTCATTTATCTGAACTTTAGTTGTGTCTTCTCATGGATTAGATGCTGTGGACTCCAAAGCTAAGATCCCTTCCATCACCAAAATAGCATGTCCCTAAGACTGAAGCGTCCATTAAATTGCCAGAATCTCACCCATCGTGTCCTTCATATTAGGGACCCAGGCTCAGTGGACACTTTTACTTACCAAAATCTGTAACCAAGGCATAACATGCCCCCTAAACTTACAAATGCTAACCTTGCACCACTGACTTGGAAACAGAATGAAAGAATCATTATTTCAATTGGGCTTTTTCCTGATAACATGTGTTAGCTAATGTTTCATGCTTACAAAATAGAGAAATACGTGTTATAGCAAACACGGGTAAATGGAGACATGACCAACGCCTGTCATCCAATGGCCAATGGCAGCCCAAGTGTGCTGGCCTTCCCTTGTATCTCCAGTGCTTAGTAAGCATTGTGCCTTGTACTTAATAAGCTCTCAAGAAATGTCAGTTGATAAACATGGCTATGATTAAAAAAAAAACCACTGGGCTCTGAGGAGGTGAAGATGAACAAGGGCTCTCAAAGACCTTACAACCCATTGGAAATGTGGAGAATAACCCAAATGCACATGAACAAATATGACTGAGAAAGTCATGTGGCCACCTCCTCCAGGAAACAGCTGCTAGTGCCCGAAAGAGAGATGGAGAAACAGAGAGAGAGACAGAGACAGAGACACAGAGACAGAGAGACACAGAGAGACAGAAAGAGATGCACATGCATATGTGTATGTACATCCATTTATGTGCCCTCCCCCAATATACTATGTATGTATGCATTGTGCATGTGTGTGTACACGTCTGTGGGTGTGTATGTACGTGTGTGAGTGTGTGCATGTGTGTGTGTGTGTGCACACGCACACTGCTGCAGCCCCCAGTAGGATACCAGCTCTTCAGAGGACAAAGACCGCCTCCATTTTTGCAGCTGTGTCTCTAGTGCCAGGTTCAGGGCAGGTTTTCTAACAAGTCCTAGGAAAATAATTGAAAGAGAAGATGGAGAAAAAAGGGCTGTGGGCAAACGTGAGGGGGCTAGGAGGAGGCTCTGCAGGGGTCCCCAGCGGGGAGGGAAACATGGTTTGGGAAGAACATGTCTGAGGGTCACCAACTGAGCCGAGGCTCTTCTCTCCACCACTGCAGAGAAGGGCCTGGAGTCCCAATGATCAGAAAACCCCAAGGCTGGATGTGCTTACACACAAATATACACATAAATACACACAAACATGTACAAACACACACACACATGTTCATACAAATACATATATCTATACATAGACATACACTCAAATATGCACATGCAAACATACACATATAGACATGTGTGTATGCAAAGACATATACACATATACAAATACACACAAATGTGCCCAAATATACAAACACATATGACACATACATATACAAAAACACACGAACACCACTATACCTACATGGACATACATACACACCTATAAACATAAGCATACACAAATACACATATGGTTGGTTGCTTGTTGTCCTTCATTCCCAAAGAGGACCAAAATGACATCACTACGTTGAAGTCAAGTCCAGTGTGTCCGACTAACGGATCAGACCACTATGGGCTTGGAGGGCTCAGCCACAGGCTGGGCAAAAATAGATCATATGAACATTTGGGAAAGAGACGTCTCTACACTTGGTCATCTCATGCTTCTTTTGAGCTACTGCAATTTTGCTTTTTTCATAGAGCACAGCCCCTTCTTTCATGAGGTCCTACCATGCTGGATGGTCCTTTGCCAGGGTCTCCCATCTCTCACAATCAGTTCCAGAGTTCTTCAGAGAGACCTTAAAAGTGTCCTTGTATCATTTCTTCTGACCTTCATATGAGCACTTGCCTTGTCTGAATTCTCTATAAAATAGTCTTTTAGGCAAACATATGTTTGGCATTTGAACACCATGGCCAGCCCATCAGAACTGGGCTTTCTGCAAGAGATTTTGAATGCCTGGCAGTTTACTTCAAGAAAGGACCTCAGTCCTGGTACCTTATCCTGCCAAATGATCTTCAGAATCTTCTTAAGACAATTCAAATGGAAGTGATTCAGTTTCCTGGCATGATGATGGTAGACTGTCCAGGTTTCACAGGCATATAGCAAAGAGTTCAGCACAATGGCTCTGTAGACCTTCAGTTTGGTAGGCAGCCTAAAACCTCTTTTCCCCCCTCTTTCCTTCAGTCTCCCAAATACTGAGCCTAGCTCTGGAAATGCATGCATCAACCTCATCATCTGTGTGGACATCCCTGGAAAGTTCACTGCCAAGGTAAGTGAACCTATTCACAGCATTCAATATTTCTCCACTTGCTGTAAAAGATGGTTCCACATATGGATTGTGTGGTTCTGGCTTGTGAAGAACCTCTGTCTTCTTGGTGTGAATTTTCAGGCTAAATTTAGCACAAACAGCGAGAATCAGTCCATACTTTGTTGCACCTCAGCCTCAGAGGCTGCACACCCTTCTGTGAACAAAAAGTCCCACACCAACTCTCCCTCCACTTTAGTCTTGGCTTGAAGCCTTTTCAAGTTATATAATTTACCATCAGTGCAATAGCTTACCCTGAGGCTGTTTCCATCCTTACTGAAGGCATCTGACATTATTGAAAACATTATACTACAAAGTATAGGATCAAGTACACAGCCCTGCTTCACTCCCATCGATAACTGGGGAACTGCGAGAGTATCATCCATTATCCAGAACCCAGGTGAGCATGCCATCAAGGAACTGCTGTATGAGACTGATGAACTTCTCCAGGCAACCAGATTTTGCCATGTCCTTCCACCAGAATCACATACATACACAAACACGCATGTTCGTATATGATGTATACTTATATACCTACATACACACATATATACATATAAAATGTAGAAATACACACATTTAGACACATGCAACACAATACACATATATACACACAAACATGCACACACATACACATACATATATCCCAATCTCTGAGTGGCATTTCTGAGCTAATAGCTCTTGCCATCTGCCAGCAGCTCTGGCATTGCTTGGGTTAACTGCATCATTTTCTATTACCACAGAGCAGATTAGAGATTTTAAGCCCACCCCATGAATCCAGTCTATCTGAAATATTCCTCATGATGAGAGACTTCTTTCTCTTAATCCCTCTACTTCATATCCATTTCTACCATCAACACATTAAATTCCACTGCCGTAAAATCCTTATTCTCTTTAATCAAAACAAAACCATTTAATCAAAATAAAAGACTGCTAATCTGCTCCTGGCTGCATGCAGCCAAGCGCCTTTGGAAAACCTATCTACTTACTGACATGGGAGATGATGAAGCAAATTCTGGAGTCAGTTAAGGCTTACAGAGAATCTTGCCTATAGATAGAACTCGCTTTACACAGTAGGCGTGTTGCCAAAACAGATGTGTCCTTTGTCAATCAAAGCATGCTGCAGACTAATAAGAGAAGCTGGCGATTTACAAGACTGCCATGCTAGAAAACAAAGGAGTCACTGGTAAGGGCTAGCAAAGTTTGTTATTTTAAGGAGCAAAAGTAAAACATTTTTTTTAAATACCACTGTGAGTAGAAGAATAGAGTTGATACAGAGACTGCACTGTTAGGAGGGAACAATCTACAATGTCAAAGCACACATGGGCACATGTGGACACGTGTGCACACACACACACACACACACACCCCAAATGGTAGGAAAGTGAAGAAAAGGCCTGGGTCCCTGCCACTCTGGGCCCCTTCTAACCACCACCCCCCACTCCCATGTTGAACCAAAAGGAATATGGAAGTGATGTGTGTGCAAGGAACAGAGACAGAGAATAGAGCAAGTGGAGAGAAGAGGCAGGTGAGAGGGAGGGAGGGAGAGAGAAGAGCCCTCTGCCTCATTCTGGGGCTCATCCAGCAAGGGCACAAATGGAAGAGAGAGGAATGAAGAAGATAGACCAAGGACTGTCATGCTTGGCAGGATCAGGTCAAGGATCCAAGAGGAATGACAGTTCATCCTTTTAATTCAGACCAACAGGACATCTTCCTTGAACCCTAAGTCCACGCTCCTCAATTATGACCTGTGAAATTCTGCTAAATCTCTCTTACGGAATCCCCCTCTTGTCCTTTGCATAGCTGGCAGCACCTTGTGTCAGAAGTCCTCCTGCCGCCTCTTGGAGGCCAGCACTGCCTTCAGGCCATGGACTGGACTCATTTCCTCCCCAAGGCCTTCTCTGATCTCCCTGTCCCTAAATTGCTAACATGGCCTTTCTCTTGAAATCCCATGTAGTATTAATACCATCAAGAAATCAATAAACATTTATTAAATGCTTACTACAAGGCCTACACTATATACAGAGGCAAAAGACCCTGTCCTCAAGGAACTTATAATCCAATGGCTGCAACATGCAAACAAATATATAAAAAGCAAGTTATATACAGGATAAATGGGAGATAATTAACAGAGAAAAGGCACCAAAATGAAGAGGGAAGGCTTCCTGTAGGAGATGGGAATCCTGGTTGGGACTTAAAGGAAGTCTTCAGAGGAAAGAGAACATTCTAGGTATGGGGGACAGTGTGGGGTGGGGGAGAAATGGGGGTGGGGAAGAGAGAGAGGGAGAAGGGGGAAAGAAAGGGAGAGGGGGAAGAGAGAGACAGGGGGAGAGGGAGGGAGAAAAAGAGAGAGAGAATATATACACATACACACATATACATGTACCTATACATATACACATACATATACACACATGTATATAGCTAGAGAAGGAATCAGCAAACCAATCAGATATCTCTGTCAAGAAACCCCAAATGGGATCAGAGAGTCAGACACAACTGAAAAATGACTGAATAATACACACACACACACACACACACACACACACACACACACAGTATAGAGACTTTGTTTATACAGAGTATTCACTCTTTGTCTTTACTTTTCTGGGTTTGTGTTGTGTTCCTCCCAAAGAACATGAACTCCCTGAGGGCAGGGCCAGCCGATCCTTTTTTCTGGGCTGCGTATCTGGAGCCTGGTGCAGAAGGGTCTTACTAAATGCCTCCTGAATCCAGCAGAATTTTCTCCCCCATTAGTCTGGCTTCTTGGAACCCCTTTGCTACCAACAGATTGGGATAAAACAGATTTATTTGTTGGGGAAGTGTACTCGAGATTTTTCATCTCTTTTGTCGAGTGGAAATCAAAGCAGAAGCATATCTGGAAGCCATTGAAGCATTAGCTATTCTCCTCCCGTAGCCAGGCTGGTGTCTCCTTTTCCTCCAGAGTTGTGACTTTTGCTTTGAGGCACGTAGCAACTCCCATGGGCAAAAGTTAGAGACCTGATACCATCCCCTCCTGTGGCAGACAGTCTCAGACATGCACAGATAAGAATTTTAACAAGATGCAAAATTCTGCAATTAATAGCTTTTGCTAATAAAATTATTTAAAAAGTAATAAAAAACAAAAAACCCAGCTAACTGATACTTAAAATGCGCAAATGAAATTGACATAGAGGGTCAGGAAATTATTTAAAATGAAACTTATTCACTAAATTCAAAGGGCCAAATAGTTTGTAAGAAATTGACTTGTAACAAATCAAGAGGAATTGGTCTGTCACTGTCAGTGACAGCACTAAGACAGTACATTATGAGGCATCAGGTTAAAGATGCTGCTATTTCCTACAGGTTGGGAGGAATTAATATGTACATCCTCCAAGAGGAAACAGCATGTGATTGACCTAAGAGCTCAGTCAGAAGACTGTAGGAAAATGATCCCTTTTAATGCATAATAATTTTTAAATGCAATCCATTTTAAACCTTGTAACAAAGAAATCTCTAAATGCTCAGTGTTTTCATCTGAATCTCCCATTGTTAGGTTTTTTCTCTTTTTTATTCCTTTCATTTGTTGTTGGTGATATGGCCTTTAAAACAATCACTTCCTTAATTCATATCATATCCTTAGAACTCACAGTTAGCCACCATTAACTACCTACTTCCACACGTGATAATAAACACTTTTTAAAAGTTAAATTTGACCACTGATAAACAGCTTATAGTCTTAAAAAGGAACTGACCAGATAGTAGATGGTGTTAGATTTCAAAGTCAGAAGTTACCTTGAATTCTTACTTACACCTAGGGTTCAAAAGATCAACTTGACAAACACAAGATGGGCAACATCCCATGGGCACCCTGTCTGAAACAGATCTGGGGACTTTGGGCTACCTATGAATCCAGAGTGTGATCTGATATGACCAGTCATTCAACAAGCATTTATTATGTGCTAGGCAAATACTGGCAAAAAGAAGAACCATCCTGACCTCAAGCAGCTTTCATTACAATGGAGGACATATAAAAGAGAGATGGGAAAGGAGGAGGGGCAATGGAAGGCACTGAGAGGACGAGCTTCCAGAAATGGGGGGTGATATAGGTCCCATTAAACTCTGCCCAGGCCAGACAACATCAGAAATATTCAATTCATCAGGCAACAAGTATGTACTAAGCACTTGCTATGTATCAGACATGAGGGTGAGCCTTGGGGACATGAGTCTGCTTTCAGGAACATCTGGGCACCACAGCTTAAGAAGGCTACTGATAATCTTAGACGGGTTCAGAAGTGCTCAACCAGTATAGGGGGGGGCCTTGATGGGCAAGCAGCTTTGAGGAGACATGTGATGCTGAACTGGGGTCACTTATCCTGGAGAAGAAAAGAATCAATGGCCTACAAGATGGTGGTTTTTAAATATCAGAAGAGCCATCATGGGCAAAAGAGATCAGATTTTCCCCATTCATCTCCCAAAGGCAGAAGCATGAGCAGTGAGCAGGAATCACAAAGAATTTGACAAGAAAGATTTCCTAACAGAGAGCCATGCATCAATGGGAGGGACTGCTTCAGGAAGCCATGAGCTGTCCATCATGGGAGGCTTGGTCAGTGATGTCAAACTCAAACTGCAAAAAGGACCACTAACCCATAATAAGGATCGCTGCAGGCCACATATTGACTTGGCTTTAGGATGTTACAGTGGCTATGTTTTACTGTATTTTCATTTTGCCAAATCTATCCCAACTACATTTTAATAAGGCTCAGGCCGTATTTGGGAGTGTTACAAGTCCCTAGATGCCCAGGTTGACACTTGGGTTAGATGATTAGGTCAGTTATTGTTGTTGTTTTTAGTGTTTGTCCTTTATTTCTCAAAGAGAACCGATGACATCACAAGGCTGATAAACTATAGCAAGATCAGCATGTTTGCTAGCAGAGATTGAACATGGTAACTAAGGTCCTTTCCAACTCTAACATGGTGACTCTGTGAATCTTATCTCCCATACTTAGCTGGCCATGGAGAAATAAATCACATAAGTCTCTAGCCTCAGTTTCCTCATTTATAAGGATCATAATACCTGTGGTATAACCTCATGAGGTTGGGGAGATGATTAAATGAGATAATCTATTCCAAGCGCTTAGTAAATCCTAAGGCAGAAACCAGCACTTCCTCCTCCCCCCCTCCCCCACCCCCTCACTTCTCCTATTTTTTTTTTTTCTTCTTGTTTTCCCCTGGGCCCAAGGAATGAGAGTACACCAGAAAGTGGTAGATAATCCTAGTAGAGAAAATAAATAACCCCTTTCTCATGCAGGACTATGGTGAGCCTCTCATTTGCAAACAGGCAGAAATAATGGTGATAAGTGATAAGATAAGGGAAATTATCCGTATGTACATGGTGGTACCCTCTTCTCAATTATTTTCTTCCTTTCTCTGACCTTTCCATTCAGACTTCCAAGGGAGAAGGGAAACCAGAGTAGGCAAGGTGACTGAGGACCTTATGGAGAGCTACAGATATGAGCCAGGGCCAGAGAGAAGCAACCAAGCTCCAGGAGCTGCCATGCCTTCTGTGTGCCAAGGAGGAGGCCAACACAGCCCAGAGAACTTCCAGTCCTGGAACAGGGAAAGGCCACTGGGGCAGAGCAAGGTCTAGGGTTAACACGACAACCAGAGGTTATGGATCCTGGCTGGTGAGCCCAGGGAAGCTGTCTCCCCTTTTCAGTATAGGATCCTGGGATGGGGGTGGAAGCTCCACACCACTCTCTCTGGTTTCCCTTTTTACACCATAAGTTTGAGAGAGGGAGCACATAGCCCTTCCACCCACTGCTTTCCACAACCTGTGAGTGTGAACCTTAAGAAGTAAGAAGGAAACAAGAGGAGGCTAAAAGAGGGAAATGGTTGGAGACCACTGTCTCCATCTGGTCTAGTTTCCTTCTCACTTTATTCTCTGTACTATAAACTAAGTGATCACAGCAAGCTGGGTTTCTAGATCTATGAATCCATTGGAAAAGTAACCTGAGACAGTAAAATCAACTCTAGAGTAAGCTAATAATAAGCAACAGATTTCACGTTTTCATATTTTCTGCAATATCCTAAGTTAAAGTGAGACCTGGTCAGCATCATACATCTCATCAAAGCTGTTTCCCCACCAAGCCCCCATGGTTTGGTGGGCAGAGGGAACAGCCTAAGTGTTGACAGACTGAGTGCTCCCTCCTGGCCCTCAGGAATGCTACAGCCACACGAGGAAGGGTCATCCTGCCTGTGTGTTCAAGTATGTCAAGACTAAGGCTAGAAGCTCAAGGAAAGGGCCACTTGATGCTACTAAATTTGATTTAATTTAAGCTACTTAATTACATAGCTAATTAAGTTTACTCAAGGATGCAATGACATGCTGCCTTCCCAAAAGCATAAATCTACAAACATTTATAAAGTTCCTACTATGTGCCAAAGGTCACGGAAGCAGAGAGCTCCAAGCACAGTGTTTCACATTATTAGAGCTTCCTCTTCCCTGTAGACAATCTTGAGAGCTCAGGAGCAACACCATTGCCAGACACTCATGGGTATACCCAGGAGGACCCTGCCTAGATGAGCCTGCTATGTCACCAGCATCAAAACGCTGAGTGGAGAGGAGAATCTAAGGACTAAGTATTCCCAAGCACAAAGGGGAAAATTGAGCTGAGCCGACTGAAATGACACAATGTTGCCCAGACTGATTCACAAAAGTAAAATTCGATCCAATACAAGGAGTATTCCCTAAGCATTATTATGGACAGATGACTGTGCTGGATGCTAAGGGAGATGCAAGGGGTTTATAAGACATGGCTGCAGCCCTCAGGGAGCCCAGAGTTCCAGATCAGCTCTCACAAACCTCCCATTCTGCAGATGAGGGCACTGAGGGCCAGAGAAATGAAATGAGTTGGCTAAAGCCGTCCAACTCCTCAAGGGACTCAAAGTCAAGCCTCGACTCTTACTCCAGCATTCTACCCAGTGCAGCACATCCACAGCTCAGGAGACCAGATTAACCAGCAGGCATTTAGTGCTCAAAGTGCTTTAGGAGAAACAAGAGAAACACAAGCCACAGCCCCTCATCTGGACCAGGGAGCACATGATCCAGCCCAGAAGACTGACAGACACAACAGCTACAGCAGGCAGCTTTGTAGTGCTTTGATGTTTAAAAAAGAAAACCACCCAAATAAACAAAACAGGGCAGAGAATCTAAAAAACCCAGTCACCCATGAACAAAAGAGGGCGCAGGGGCAGGGTGGGGGGAGTGCAGCAAAAAGAACTCAAGTCTAAATGGCTTTGTAAGAATTACAGTTGCAACCCTTTGAAAACAATATGGAATATGTATGATAATACTGAATAATACAGTCAACTAACCTCAATTAATAATCATTTATGGTTAAATTAAGTTCCATGAATAAAATAAAACTTTTCCTCTTTTTTTCCTTGTCATTTTTACTTAACCAACCACCTTGCCATCTTCATCCCAAGCCCCCTAGTACAAGTGTCCCCTTTTTATCAGATACATATAACCAACACCCTGAGCACATCTGACAAGGCAACCTGGGCTATGTGCTCCTGATCCATCACCTTTCTGCCAAGATATGGAAGGTGTGCTCTTCCTGCCTCCTTTTGAAATCACAATTGATCACCCTGAGGTGGGCAAGGATGCTGAGGAGGTAAGACAGTCCCAGGAGCTTTGGTGGAGAGCTTGGGGAGTGTTCAGCAATTTCCCTTCCTGTTATTGTCATGGTTGTGGCAGAAATCACTCTCCTGGTTCTTCCAGCTTTGCTCTGCATCAGTTCACATTAAGTCTTTCCATATTTCTGTGAATCCATCATACTCCTTATTTCTCAACGTATGCCAAGATGCAATTGTGTGCATATAACACAATCTGCTCAATCACTTTGCAACCAAGGGACTGTTATTTGTTTCCTGTTCTTTGCTATAATGAGAAGTGCTATTGCAAACATTCTTGTATACATCTGGCTGTCCTTGATAGGGGACATGCCTAATAGTATCATCAGGTCAACTCTTTCTATGGAAGAGATATGACATAAAAGAGAAAGTATAGAAAATAAAACTATAATTATAATCCAGTATCACTCTTGATGGCAGGGAGAAGACATTTCTTCATTTCTGATATTTCTGACATTTCTTCAAAGTAGAGAACTCCCAACATGGACAATCACCCACCCCCTACACAGACACAGACAGACAGACAGATACACACACACACACACACACACACACACACACACACACACACACACATACATACACACACACCCCAAATCCTCTTATTTTATAGCCTTAGAAAGTTCCCAGGGCCACTAAGAGATTAGATAGCTTAGCTAATATGTCAGTGACAAGACTTAAATCTAGGTTTTCCTAACTCTGAGGTCAGCTCTATAGCCACATACCATACTGTCTCTCTTTTCCTAAAAAATGCTGATGCAAAAATACTAAATAAAGAACTAAAGCAATATGTTACCCAAAATATATAGTGAATATGGCCAGGTTCATACATGGTTTGGCTATTTACATTATATACACACATATGTAAGTCTATAATACACATTTAGATCAGCATCTTCTACTATATACCTCGATTAATTTCCAATGGGTAAATTATCTAAAGATTTAAAAATCACATTTTTAAAAAATAGGGAATAATGGGACATTCTCTGTTTCACAACTATAGATGAACAAAGACTCTATAACTAGGCTTGGGATAGAAGAGATCAGAGAAGACATAATTACATTTAAAATGGAAAAGCATTTATACAAATAACATTAGTAGAACCAGAATCAGTAGGAGAGAAACAAAGTGGTGGAAAATATCACCCACGAATATGTCTTGGAGTCACTGGAGATCCACTCTATTAGGGAATTGACACAAATCTACAAGATTAAAAGCTATGACAAAGATGATGGTCAAAGATTGGAAACATATCTTTAAAAGAAGAAATATAAACTAGCAACCATTAAGAAATGTCCAGAATCACTAATAATCAGAGAAGTCACATTCAAACAGCCCTGAAGTGGCACTCCACATCCAACAACAAGGAGAGCAAAGGTAGGAAACTAAACCAAAGATGGACACTGCCTTCTCGGAGGGGCTGTGCAAAGACAGGTCTGCTATTTCACTGCTGCGCTAGGTGTGGACTGGATCACCCACTCAGGGAAACAATTCAGAGGTATGCAAGAAAAATCACTCAATTATTCCTACCTTTGACCTAAGAAATCACTTCTTGGACTAGATCTCAAGGAGATAATTGGCAGCAAGTAAAGACTCATGTATATAAAAATGCTGATAGTAACATTATTTGTGCTAACAAAGAGCTGAAAACAAAATGCCTGCCTGACATTTGGGGAATGGCTGGGCAAATTATGGTCTATGAGTGTGATCGAATTTTATAGCATTGTAAGGAATGAGAAACATCAATAATTCAGTGAAGACTCATATGAAGGGATACAGAATGAATAACTGACAATAATATGTAATGCTTTCAGTTTTGCGAAGTACAGCACCAACAAATGGTATTTCATTTGAGCCCCACAATATCCCTAGGAGGTAGGTACTATAGCTTTGATTATCCCTTTTATAAAGGAGAAACTTGAGTTTCAGGACCATGGACACAGAGGTGTTCATAGAGGTAGTGATGGGGCCAAGGGACAGGGCGTTAGATCTGAGGTCAAGAAGACCAAAGTTCAAATTTGGTTCTGGGCAAGTCACTGTAATGGAAATGCAAATTTAAAGATCTTCCCTGCCCCTAGGTTAAGTGCAACCTTGAGCAAGTTACTTAACCCCAATTGCCCTAAAGGACCCGAGATCAGATCCGGCCTCAGAAAATGAGCACCCTCGCATAAATAATGACTAGCCGTGTAACCTTGAGCAAGTTACTTAACCCCAATTGCTTTAAAAAAAAAAAAAGATTCAAACTCATGTCTCTCCTGACTGTAAGCCCAGGACTCTTTCCCCTATATCAAGCTATCACTTATTCAGAATAAACAGAGAATGAGAAATGGTTTAACTCTAAAAACTGAGCGTTTTGAGTATGTGCCCTGGACGTCACACAATGGTAAGATGAGGGTAGGAGAGAAGAGCCAAAGGAAATGTCCTGGAATTTGTGAGAGGGTCATGAGTTAGACTTGGCAAGATTATTCGGTTATAAGTAAGAGAGGGAAAAGTGAAGCCACACCAGGATGGGGGTGGGGGTGCAGTTTAAGCAAAGGCATAGAGAGAGGCAGAATCAGGATGGTGTGGGAGGGCACCAGTGAGTGGACCTGGCTGATTAGGGCTGAGGTTGAACGATGGTGACTGTGGCAAGTCGCCACCTTGCAAACAACCCTCTACACCAAGGGTTGCCCCCTCCACTGCTCTAGCTGCCATGGGATATGACGCCAGTTCTCTTACGGCTTTCCAACACTTCCATATTCAGCAGTGAAGGAAAGGTTGCTAAGGCACAGACAGCTTAGGAAGGGTCACCAAGGACAGCCGAATACTGAGATGATGCTGTGTTCAGGAGTCACTCCTGCCTGGCCAAAAAAGCGATTTCTTCTCTGCTGATGGAGAGAAGTTTTCATGTCACTCTCTGACGCTTTATGAAAGTGGGGCTCAGACAAGGGGCCTCTTTTTGAAATACCAATTACTTTGGTTCACTCCACTAAAGGTGTTTTTTTCTTTTTCATTTTTTGCTATAAGAGGTGGCTCTCTAAAAGAAAAAGGTAGGGGGGACACAATGGGAAACAAAATGGTGACACAAAAAAAGATATTGATACAAATTTTGATTTTTTTTAAATAATACACTTTTGGGAAAGCAACTGATCACTTGTACAAGACTGAACTGTCCGACACTGAACATAGATCAGGGGAAGAAGAAAAAAAGCTAGAGATGACACACATGGACCACTTCAAGGTGATATTGCTGTGCATGACCCAGCCCCCAACAGATCAATGAGTAAGAATTAAATTCCTGCTCATAGATCCATGCACAGCATTACGGGGAAACACAGACTAGCAGGTGGAAGAGGAGATTCAACGAGGAAAATGGAAAGCTGCTAAAGACAAACTCTAGGCTTTTGGGAGTCCACCTAACATGTATGGCTGTAGGAAAAGCAAGCCCCAAGCTCCAGATGACCATCCTTCAGAACCCAACTCATTGAAGACCTGCTGGAGAGGTCATTTAGATAAGCTTGGCTCAGAGCATTCTTTTTTTTTTTAATTAAACAAATGCTTTATGAACTTCTGGTTTACATCATTCATTTCCACCATATTATGAGTTACATTTTCCCCCATTTTTCCCTACCCACCACCCCAGAATAGCAGTCCCACTAGATATCCCCTCATCCAATCTGCTCTCTCCCATATCTTCTCCCATAACCCCTTAGACTTTGCCATTAGGGCAAGGTGAATCTCTGAGCCCCAATGCCTGGACATCTTATGAAATATTTAGTTTTAAAACTTCGATTTTCAGATCCATTCCCTTCCTCCCTTGTCACCCACACCCTCTGAGAAGATAAGCAATTCAGTATGTGTTGTACATGTATAGCTATGCAAAACATTACCATAGTAGATATATTGTAAAAGACTGCTTATATTTCCCTCCTACCCGTCTTACCTCCCACCTGGTCCATTCCCTACTTTGATCCTATCTCTCTTTGACAGTGGGTACTTCCAACCTCTCCTCCCCCCAGAATGCCCTCCCCTCCATCATCCCCCCTCTCATCCCCCTTTCCCCTACTCAGGAGAGTGAGGGTAAGATATTCCATTTAGTATGTATGTGATTGTCTCCTTGAGCCAACTTCAATGAGAATATGCTTTTGCCTTTTTGGTTCCTGTTCTTCCCCTCCCCTGCAACTACTTCCCCTTGCCTCTTCTACATGAGATAGTTTACCCTACCCTGTCTCTCTCCATCTCCTCTTGCCACTTTCCTCTCTCACCTCTTGACTTCACCCCTTAAGAATCATCACTTCCTTGGGGTGGCTAGGTGGAGCAGCGTGCAGAGCACTGGGCCTGGAGTCAGAAGGACCCAAGCTCGGATCTGGCCCCAGACATCCAACAGACAAACAAAAACCCAGCTGTGTGACCCTGGGCAAGTCACTCAATCCCAATTGCCCTCAAAAAAAAAAAAAAAAAAAAAGAATCATCCCTTCCCATCAAATTCAACCTGTTCCCTCTATCCATGTATACCTGTGAACATATGCCATGTACCCTTCTTCAATTATTTTCATAATGAGAAAGGTTTCATCAAACACAGTTATTGTTTTTCCATGTAGGAATGTAAATAGTCCAACTTTGATAAGTTCCTTTTGATTTCTTTTCCCTGATTACCTTCTCAGGCATCTCTTACTTCTTGTGTCTGAATGTCAAATTTTCTATTCAACTCTGGTTTTTTTCATCAAGAATGCTTGACGCTGGAAGATGGCAGAGTAGAAACAGCTCATCCAAGCTACTCTGCCCCCAGATTCCCCACAAACTATGTAAAAGGGGACTCTGAACAACTTCTGGAGCCCCAGAACCCACAGAACAACAAAGAGAAGCTAACCTCCCGCTGAGGACAGCCCAGCAGCCCTGCAGGAAGGACCATCGCAGCGGTCTGGGAGCCGGCAGCCCACAACGCGCAGAGCGCGGAGCCCAGCGGAGCCCCTTTCCGCGTGAGCCGAGGTTTTAGCCCCAGGGCCAGCAGCTGGCTGGAGGAACCCCAGAACACCAGCAGCCGTGGCGACTCCAGAATTATCATCATAGACATGCCTAGGACAAAGTAAGAGGTTAGTGTCCTATGGACTTTGGGACCTGTTTTTGGGGGAATGCGTCGGCTCCCTCCCCTGGGGGCTAGAAGCCACTGAGGAGACACGCCATTTTGTAGTTTTCAGAGGCAGCTCCAGCTCTTGGCCTGCAATTAATTGTGGGGAGATCCAGCAATCAGTCTTGGGGGGTAATCGCTCTTGCTTTAACCTCCCTGGATCTGGATTGTGATCTAGGGTGGAAGTCATGGGTGGGTTTACAGCTTGCCAGAAACGGAAGTTGCCCCCCACACGTTCGGGACGAAAATTCCTCTATCTGGCCTTAAAGCCATAGTGTGGCAACAAGCCCAAAAGTCAGGAAATCAAGTGGCAACATGCCAAGGCAAAGGAAACAGAAAAATGCAACCCTAGACTCCTATTTTGGGGGCATAGAGAGGGAAAAGGACTGTGAGGTCAGAAGTCCTGCTCCAAAAGCCCCAGGGGAAAACATGAGGGGGGTGCAGGCCATAGAGGACCTGAAGAAGGACTTTAAAAATCAAATAAGAGAAGTGGAGGAAAAATTGGAAAGAGAAATGAGAAGGATGCAGGAAAAGTATGAAATGAGGGTCAACAGCCTGACTGAGGAAAAACAACACCTTAAAAAATAGACTAACTCAAATGGCAAAGGAGGCCCAAAAGGGCAATGAGGAGAAGAATGCCTTAAAAAGTCGAATTTGCCAGATGGAAAAAGAATCTCCAAAGTTCACTGAGGAGATTCATGCCTTCAGAGTTAGACTGGAGCAAATGGAAGCTAATGACTTTATGAGAAATCAAGATGCTGTTAAGCAGATCCAAACAAATGAAAGATTAGAAGGTAATGTGAAATATCTCATGGGAAAAACCACTGACCTGGAAAATAGATCCAGGAGAGACAATTTAAAAATTATTGGACTACCTGAAGCCATGATCAAAGAAAGAACCTAGAAATCACCCTTCAAGAAATTCTCAAGGAAAATTGCCCTGATGTTTTAGATCCAGAGGGCAAAATAGAGGTTGAAAGAATCCACCGATCACCTCCTGAAAAAGATCCCAAAAAGAAAACTCCCAGGAATATTATAGCCAGGTTCCAAAATCCTCAGATCAAGGAGAAAATGCTACAAGCAGCCAGGAAGAAATAATTTCAATATTGTGGAAACACAATCAGAATAACCCAGGACCTGGCAGCTTCTACACTGAGGGATCGAAGGGCATGGAATATGATATTCCAGAGGGCAAAAGAACTGAGAATGAACCAAAGGGTCACCTACCCAGCAAAACTGAGTATTTTGTTTCAGGGGGAAATATGGTCATTCAGTGGAATAGAGGACTTTCAAGCATTCTTGAGGAAAAAACAAGAATTGAATAGAAAATTTGACACCCAGACACAAGAAGGAAGAGATGCCTGAGAAGGTAATCAGGGAAAGAAATCAAAAGGAACTTATCAAAGTTGAACTATTTACATTCCTATATGGAAAAACAGTAACTGTGAGTGATGATATCTTTCTCACTATGAAAATAATGGAAGAAGGGTGTGTGGTCATATGAATACATATGTGAATGTGTGTGTATATGGATAGAGGGCATAGGCTGAATTTGTTGGGAAGGGAGAATACTCAAGGGATGAAATTATGAGGTGAGAGAGGGAAGTGGCAAGAGGAGATGGGGAAAGACAGGGTAGGGTAAACTATCTCATGTAGAAGAAGCAAGGGGAAGTGGTTGCAAGGGAGGGGGAGAATAGGAAGGGGAAGAAAAAGGCAAATCCACATTCTCATTGAATTTGGTTCAGGGAGAGAATGACATACATACTAAATGGGATGTCTCAACCTGCAGCAGAATAGGGGGAAGGGGGATGAGAGGAGGGATGATTGATGGGAGGGCATCCTTGGGGGGAGAGGAGGTTAGAAGTACCCACTATAGAAGAGGGACAGGATCATGTAGGGAATGGACCAGGTGGGGGGTGGGATGAGTGGAAGGGAATTATAAGCAGCCTTGTACAATATATCTACTATGATAATGTTTTGCATAGCTAGACATGTACAACATATACTGAATTACTTATCTCCCCAGAGGGAATGGGTGACAAGGAGGAAGGAAATGGATCTGAAATTCGAGGTCTTAACATTAAATGTTTCAAATATATATAGATACTATTATTAATACTCTTTTGCTTATAATTGGGAGATAAGATGTGCAGGCATTGGGACAAAGATTCACCTTCCTCTAATGGAAAAGTCGAAGGGGGTATGGGAGAAGGTATGGGAGAGAGCAGATTGGAGGAAGCGATATCTTGTGGGACTGCTATTCTGGGAGGTTGGGTAGGGGAATAACTGGGGGAAAATGATTGTAACACAAAATCTGGTGGAAATGAATGATGTAAAACAGAAGTTAATAAAGCATTTGTTTAAAAAAAAAAAAAGAATGCTTGACGCCGGCCTCGGAGTTGGGATGACCCGAGATCAAATCCGGCCTCAGAAAATGAGCACCCACACATAAATAATGACTAGCTGTGTAACCTTGAGCAAGTTACTTAACCCCAATTGCTTAAAAAAAAAAAACTGCTTGAAAGTCCTCTATTCCACTGAATGACCATATTTTCCCCTGAAACAAGATACTCAGTTTTGCTGGGTAGGTGACCCTTGGCTTCAATCCCAGCTCTTTTGACCTCTGGAATATCATATTCCATGCCCTTCAATCCCTCAGTGTAGAAGCTGCCAGGTCCTGGGCTATTCTGATTGTGTTTCCACAATATTAAAATTGTTTCTTCCTGGCTGCTTGGAGTATTTTCTCCTTGATCTGGGAGTTCTGGAGCCTGGCTATAATATTCCTGGGAGTTTTCTTTTTGGGATCTTTTTCAGGAGGTGATAGGTGGATTCTTTCAACCTCTATTTCCCCCTCTGGTTCTAAAACATCAGGGCAATTCTCCTTGAGAATTTCTTGAAGGATGATTTCTAGATTCTTTCTTTGATAGTGGCTTTCAGGTAGTCCAATAATTTTTAAACTATCTCTCCTGGATCTATTTTCCAGGTCAGTGGCTTTTCCCATGAGATATTTCACATTGCCTTCTATTCTTTCATTTGGTTGGATCTGTTTAACAGCATCTTGATTTCTCATAAAGTCACTAGCTTCCATTTGCTCCAGTCTAAACTGAAGGAATGAATCTCCACAGTGAGCTTTTGAGATTCTTTTTCCATCTGGCAAATTCGGCTTTTTGAGGCATTCTTCTCCTCATTGCGTTTCTGAGCCTCTTTTGCCATTTGAGTTAGTCTATTTTTTAAGGTGTTATTTTCCTCAGTCAGGCTGTTGACTCTCATTTCATACTTTTCTTGCATCTTTTTCATTTCTCTTCCCAAATTTTCCCCCACTTCTCTTATCTGCTTCTTGAGGTCCTCTATGGCCTGTAGCCAGCTTGTATTTTCATTTGGGGCTTTTGGTGCAGGAGTTTTGACCTCACAGTCCTCCTCCATGCTTTGAGCCTCTTTGCCCCTAAAATAGGAGTCCAATGTTGAACTTTTCTGTTTATTTTGTTTCATTTGCCTAGGCATGTTGCCATTTAATTACTTGATTTGGGGGCTTGTTGTCACAGTAGGACTCTGCCACCAGACAGGGGAGCTTCCGCCCAAACGTGGGGTCTTCACAACTTCTGCCAGTTGGGTGGCCTCTGTAAAGCCTCCACCCACTCTGGCAAATTGGATACCCACCCCAAACTTCCCCCCCAGACCACAATCCAGATCCAGGCAGGTTAAAGCAAGAGTGATTAACCCCAGACTGATTGCTGGGTCTCCCTACAGTTCGCAGACCAGGAGCTAGAGCCACTACTGATGCTGCAAAATGGCTTCTGTGCTGTTTCTTCAGCAGCTTTTCGCCCCCAGGGAAGGAAGCCACGTGTTCCCCAAATACTGGTCCCAAAGTCCATAGGGCACTAACCTCTCACTTTGTCCTAGGCATATCTGTGCTGATAATTCTGGAATCGCCACAATTGCTGGTGTTCTGGGGTCCCTCCAGCCGGCTGAAGGCCCGGCCACCCTGGGGCTAAAACCTCAGACCTGGGCTCAGCTCTGCGGGCTGTGCTGTCGGTTCCCAGCGCGCTGTGCTGCCTGCTCTCAGAGCGTTGAGCTGGCCGCTCCCTGAAGGGCTGATGGGCTGTCCTCAGCAGGAGGTTAGCTTCTCTGTGTTGTTCTGTGGGTGCTGTGGCTCCAGAAGTTGTTCAGAGTCCCCTTTCACATTGTTTGAAATTTGTGTCCTCAGAGCATTCTTTATGAAGAATAAAATATTCCAGAAATTATTTTAGAGAATTATACAGAGATGAAAGATTTCCTTTAAAGAAGTCAGGTTTTGATACAAACTCAGAATCTTTTTTTGAAGACAACATTATTATAGATTGCCAACATTTCAGTGGCTAGGATATTTCATTCAATCTCCTTAATGATAAGGGATAAGAGATAATAGAAAACAGAATTCAAACTTGGTGTCCATTGGCAGATTTCATTCAATATAATAGTCTGAAAGGATCCAAAACATTAAATATAAACAATGTAAACAAATGTCATTTTTCCTCCTTTAGAGGTGTAATGTGGTACGGGATTTAGAAGCCCTCTGGTTAGAAGGCAGAGTGACAAACTCCTCCCAGAACCTCCTGTTATAGGAGCTCAGAACTCTGAAGTTTTCTTCACTTCCCATCACAGCTGCTCTGCTTGGTTCTGACCCCAGGAACATCAGGCCTCTCCCAGGGTATTTTCTTCAACTCCCCTCCTACCTTTCAGCTTCCTCTTGTGTATAGTCATCCCCCATTAGATCAGGCTTTCAGTCAGTGCTTAGCACTGTGTCTGGAACCCAGCAGTCATTTAATACATGTTTATTGACTATTAACAAGAACTCCCAATGTGGAAACTCCCTTCCCTGAAAGGAATTCCCTGGGCAGAATTTTTCTCCACTAAGTGGATTGACTGTAACTTAGACTTCAGATACTGCCTGAGGCACTGAGAGGTGAGGGTCATGCCAAGAGTCAACAGCTAGTATGCATTAGAAACAGGCCTAGAATCCAGGTCTGCCTAATTCTAATGCAAGACCTCAAATCCATTACACGATTCTCTTTCCTTTCCACATTTATGTTGTAATAGATGACATTCAATAGTTTTTTCTTGATTATAAGTGCCATCAGTCATAATTATCATTACAAAAATAATCTGTATTTAAACAACCAAAAAAAGAAAAAGGGAACAAAATCATAACAATGAACCAAGATGACTCAAGGAACCAAGAGGACCTGGAGCAGGGGGCCCAAAGAAAAAGTGCCATCCTTCTCCCTTTGGGCTCTGTGAATATTTTGAACCCAGAGAGGGTAAAAAACAATTGGGGAAAATGAGAACACAGATGAAAATTAATTACAATTATGGAAATGAAACTTGAGGAATAAAAGAATCTTCACTGTAAATCAATGAAGAACTAAAGCCCACAAGTAACCACTAGACTGGGGGAGGCGTCAGAAAATCTGGGAAGAGGCTGGCTAGCTGGCAAACCAGTTTATCTCTTCTTTTCACTTTAGCATTTAAACAATATCAGCATTTTCAAATACGAATAAACAAACTAATCCAGCAGACTGCCTGGCTGCTATTTTCCCTGCCTTAAGTTTGAGGGCCAGAAATTGAGAATCAAATTAAAAATAAGATGAAAAGTGGGGCAGCCAAGGCCACACTTCATGATAATAGGATTTGTTCCCGTCAGCAAAGGGGAGAGAGGGGAGCTACTAAAAATAACAGGGCCCAGGCTTCTTTATTCAGCCATTTCACCCTCTGCTCAATGGGAAGAGAAACTTGCTAACCATTAGAGCTGTCCAAAAATGAAATGGGCTGCCTTGGTTGGGAACATGGCCCCCTTCATTAGAAGACTTTAAACAAAAGAAGAGAAAGCAATTTTTAGAGAGATAATGTTAAGAGGATGCCCATACAGGGACAGGTGCGACCCAATGATCTCTAGAGTCCCTTCCAACTCTGATATTCGATGTTATTCTATGATTTTACATGGTCTACAGGGAAAACTTTCCACAGGCTTTAAGGTCTTCCTAGTTATCAATCCTATGATCCATTTTCTCCTTTCCCCCTAATTCCTTAGGATCTTCAAATGTAAAAGAATGGTTGGTTCTGTCTCTGGATAAGCCAGCCTCCCTTCAAACTGTCAGTCCTATGGCCTTTTGGCCATTCTGATAAATTGCCCTCTCCTCACCATAAAAGACTTCCAGTCTAGAAACTTTTTGAATTTTCTCTGACATCTTCTGGTCAACCTATGTATAAAATCTCGTATTACCTTATGAAGATAAGGGTCATATTGTCTTTGTGGAGACAACATTGGACTGGAAGTCAAGAGAGGCAGAGATAGAAGTGTTGGGATTGAAGTTGGGCAATGTGAGTTTGAATCCTGGCTCCAAACCTAACTACCTGAGTGACCACGGACACAATAAGTGGTCAAAGAATATGAACTTCTCAGAGCAAGAAATCCAAGCTGTCAAGAGCCATATGAAAAAATGTCCACAAACTTTACAATCCAATTGGACTTTCAGCTATTAACTGAATCCTAGGTACAATCCCCCTAACCTCCTTACATTTTCACATTTCAGTCTCTCTTTTCAAGATTTAAGGACAACCTCCTCTCCCTCCAAGCTTTTCCCTGGTTCCCTCAGTTCTTAGTTCTCTGCCCCTCCTATTACTTTTTATTAATCTTATATTTATACATGTTTTAATCCTTTCTGTAAGGTTGTATAACTACTCCATGACTCACTTTGCTATTCTCTAGAATGAAGATGTTGGCCTAGTTGATCTCCAGAGCCCCTTACAATGTTATATCTGTGACACAACTATGCCATGAAGTCTGAATTGTAATCCTACCTCTGCCACTAACTAACTAGCACTATGACAACAGATATGTCATCCACCTCCTCATCCTTTGTTCCTAGGAGGGCTCCTCTATAAGTTGGACAAAAAAGATTCCAGTTCCAAAAGTATAGAACCCAGATTGAAGAGAACCAGCCAACATTTCCAGGATTATCGTTGGAAAGGAGGAAGAAAAAGAGACAGAAAAACTTTTACTCCATCTCCCAACACCAGGCATTTTCATTGGTTGCCCCCATACTTGGAGTGCTGTCCTCCTTCATCTCCACCTGGTGGCTTCCCTGGTTCCCTTTAAGTCCTAATCTTACCTTTTACAAGCAGCTTTTCCTATCCCTCTTAATTCTAGTGCCTCCCTTCTGTTAGTTATTTCCTACTTATCCTGTACATAGATTGTCTATACATAGCTGTTAGTATGTTGGCTCCTACATTGGACTGTGAACTCCTTAAAGGCAGACACCGTCCTTTTTTCTTTCTTTGTATCCCCAGCACTTAGCACAATATCTGACACATAGTAGGCATTTTATAAGCATTTATTGTCTGAATATTTATTAAACGGTTATCATGCATCTACTATGTGCAGTGCATGTTTCATCATACAGATGAAAAGTTGACAAAAGGACTCCATAAGTTCTCCCCCAGTCATTCTCATCATTTCCACCACAATTCCATCTTTTCTGTCACTCATGAAGAATTTCAGAACAATCTAAGTCAACTGAAAGAGTAGAATATGTACCCATCTTAAAGTTTGTTATGCAAAAAGAATAACTTACAATTTAATAAATGAACAGCAAACTGAGCACATTCTCCAAGTTTTGATTCAGTGCAACCAACACCAGGCAAAAGGAATACAGTCTGATAAGCCTGCATTGGGCACTACTATGGGCAAGTCACTACTGGGCACTGGGGGTACAAAATGAAAACTAATCCCTACCCTCAAGGAGCTTTCACTGAGCAACTAAGTGATGCAATGGATAGAGTACTGGCCTTGGAGTCAGGAAAACCCAAGGCAGCTCCGCCTCAGACACTCCCTGTGTAACTCTGGGCATCCTCAGCCTCAGGCTAACCTATAAAAAGGGATTTGGGGCGGCTAGGTGGCGCAGTGAGTAGAGCGTCAGCCCTGGAGTCAGAAGGACCTGAGTTTGGATCTGGCCTCAGACACTTAATGCACACACAAATAAAAACCTAGCCATGTGGCCTTGGGCAAGTTACTTAACCCCAATTGCCCTCCAAAAATAAATAAATAAATAATAAAAAGGGATTAATAAAAACAGCACCTACTTCCTATGATTGTTGTAAGGCTTAAGTGAGCTCAGTATAAAGGGCTTCGCAAACCTGAAACTGCAGCATAAATTCTGGCCATTATTGTTGCTGCCATTTTGACCTCCTAGGAATGGGTATTCCCATCCTTGCATTTAGGAAAAAGAGAAAAGACTTGTCCCCCAAAATGTTGTAGACTTGGGGAGTTTCTTTCAGATGCCAATAACCAGGTCACACATTTTTGATAATTAATTCCCGTGAATTCTATAACACAGGGACAGAGAATAGATGTGTAGAGCCTAAGTGTTAATTACTAATTCCACCAGGTAGACAGGGAAATACAATGGGAGTGTAATATGGGAAATGGTCATTACAGACCTGACCCATCTTGCATTGTAAACATTCAGGCCAGGGGAAGATCGGAGAGTATAATAGTTAATCTCCAGCAATTGTTCCCTAGCCAAAATCATGACTTAGAGAATCAGAATTGGAAGATATCATAAGAGATCATCTGAGTCCAACTTCCATATTAAACAGATGAGGTCACCACCACTCAGAGAGATGAATTTGCCAGGGTTTTGTTTCATGTGGCACAGCTAGTAAATGGCAGAGCCAAGATGCAAATCAAGACCTTTTATCCCCAAACTCAAGAATCTTTTGCAAAACCCCCAATACCTCTTTTCTGCCCCAGCAGCCCCTCTCTTCTGTTTTTCTCAGTCACTTGGGGATGATGACCCACAATAGACTTTTTGTGTATGTTAGGGTGGGCTTCCTCAACCACTGCCCCAATTAATGTAATCACAAAAGACCCAGGAGTTCAAATAAATCAATCCAAAGTGGAAACCAGACATGAATCATAAATCCTTAATCAATTTAAGAGGATAATAGTGCTCTCGCTATTGTATGAAAACAAATAATTCCCATCATGCACATCTTATGAAAGAATCAGAGAAACTTCTGGGTCCATATAGACAAACTGCAGTCAGCCCAACAGTGAGTGGCCAAGCAGTGAACCAGTCCAGTGACCAGAGCATTCCAGTTCAGAGGATACAGGTGGAAAGCTGGAGCCAAGCCCCTGAGTGGGAATCCTTGCTCTCTCTCTCTCTTTCCCTCCCTCCATTAACCCTACTATCCAAAATACTGGACAATTAGCAAATAATGAGTATAGATGGGATAGGAGAGTCTGTGCCAGTTATAAATAATATATTCAGTCAGGAATGACAGTCACCTAAGAAAAGTCAGCTTCAAGGAATGGGACCTCTTAGGAAGGATAGAAGTTCCAGCTATAGGCTCTATGAAGGTAATGAGCTTTGCAGAGCAGCAGAATGTACTCCTTAAGGGAAACTTTACAAGGACTCTATGAAGGGAGAGAAGGAACTCCAACAACTAAAGGTTATGAGTCACCCCATTTGCCAAGCAGATTCTTTATATATGGGTCTCTCTACTTTTGTATATATGAGAGTATGTCCCATACTTTGAGGGGGAAATGTTTTTATAATTACTGTTCTTACCATGCCATCTTTGTTATAAGGTAATTTAAACAACTAGCTGTTAGTGGGACCACCATCAATGGGGGCTTATAAATTATGATACTAGAAATCCACTTAGGGTTATCAGAACCCTAAGAACTGAAGTCAGCTGCCTTCTGGGGCCCTGCCCCATCCCTGTGAGTGGTAGTTGGAGAAAAGTGGAATGGGGGGATTGCATTCCTATATATATATATATAGTTTCAACAGCATGAGTAATTGTTTTTTATAATCACAAATCTTAACACCAAACTGTTTAAAGAATTAAACAATGACCCAATGTGAATTAAGCATTACAGTACAACTAATAAGCAGTAAATATTGAGGTTTGGCCAGCACACCAGGGGAATGGCACTGCTCAAATACGGTTCAAAGTTGAGGTGGGGGAGGATATCCAAGTTGTACAAGCTCAGAAAAAAATTCCAGCCCTCAAAATGGGGTACCGTACCACCATATTCTACTTCTCTATCTTCCCCTGTGTAGAGGAGCACAGGCCAGTGGATAGGAGAGTCTGTGCCAGCCCTCTCAGCTGAAGAGCCTGATATCAGGCCTGGATCAGTTCCCCATCCCCCAGGAAGGCGTTCAAACACACAGGTGTATAAGGGTGGTATACACTCCCAGCCTGGGAACAAAGAAGCACACAGTGTCCTCAGGGGAAAACAATTAGCAAGGGTCCATAAAAGCCTATATGTGGGGTAATAAAACAGGCTCTATTTCCCACCCTTCTCAGAGTCCTGTCTCTTTTCTGCACTCTCTCAGCCTCTGGGTAAGCAACTCTTTTTCAGCCCTGCTGCAGGACAGCAGGGCTCCCCACACCCCTGCCTGAATGTTTACAATGTAAGAGTTTAATAGGTCGGGTCTGTACTGACATTTTCCCATATTATATTCCCATTGTGTGTTCCCTGTCTATCAGGTGGAGCCAGTAATTAACATCTGGCCTCTAAAAGTCTATGATTTGTCTCTGCATTATCGAATTATAAGGAATTAATGGTTAAAATGTATGACCTGATCATTGGCATCTGTAAGAACTTGCCCAGGTCCACAACATTTGGGGGGAAATGTATTTTCTCCTTTTCCTAAACACGAGAATGAGACAACCCATTCCCAGGAGAATTCAACAATAACAACAATAATGGCCAGGATATCTATAGCAGTTATACATCATTTATGTAGACAGAAAATCAGAAATGCTCTATTAAAATAAATCCCATAGCCCTCCATATATTAGCTAGATATTCTGAACTATTCCAAGTATACATGCAAGTGTTGGTCAGGCTATAAGATTTGCAAATGCAACTTAGCCTATTCCTAGGTACTCCTGGGAATGTTTCTCTTGATTTGGTCTTTCTTTAATCAATATAAGCCAATAAAAGCTATACTAATGGGCAGAGGTGCATTCATCAAGAGATACCTGCAGTTCTTTATAAAACCCAGCATCTCCCTCCTCAATCAGCTCTGAGAGGGGAGCTCCCATCTCTAACATTACCTTTCATCTCTCACCACACTACAGCTCTCCCAGATGAAAAGAGATTATAACCAGTGTTCACCATATTCAAGAATGTGAGAAAAATCACTGAACCATTCTCACCTTATGTATCATTGATCTCTCTACCGGCATATGCCCTAAGGAGGTCAGTGAAAGAAATCACGTTCCCATAAATAAGACGATATTAATAGCAGCATTTACTCTGGCAACAAAAGCCTGGAACTAAAAAGAGGGCCTATTGAAGAAAGGAATTGAGAATACAACACACAATCACATATGCAGCCACACTCAAAAGCAGTCAAAGAGTGATGAACTAGAGAAATAATCAGGAAACACACTTCCCTACTTTCAGAGATGGGGAATGTGTTTTACACGATCAGACAAATGATGATGATGATGCTAGCTAACCTTTGTTAACCTACAACATGCCTGGCACTGTGCTAAACACTTGATGAATATTACCTCATTTGACCCACACAACAATACTAATACTTACTTCCTTGAATTATCTCCATTTTATATATGAGGAAACTGAGGCAAGCTAAGGTTAAGTGCTGGGGCAACTAGGTGGCCCAGAGGATAGAAGCCAGGCCTGTAGTCAGGAGGATGTGGATTCAAATCTGGCCTCAGATACTTCCTAGCTATGCCACCCTGGGTAAGTCACTTAACCTTGTTTGCCTCTGTTTCCTTATCTGTAAAATGAGCTGGAGAAGGAAATAGCAAACTGCTCCAGTATCTTTGCTAAGAAAACCCCAAATGGGGTCACAGAGAATCAAACATGATTAATTAAGAAAACAACAAAAAGTTGAGTGAATTGTTCAAGATCATACAATATGAGAAAAATAATCATTTGAATCTTATGTTAATAACCAAATATGGGATTGTTTTTTCCATAACTGGTAGGTTGGTCATTCTCTGAAGGACACTGTTGCTGGATGAGATTGCCCAATCCCTGGGGCACATGCTTTTTGATCCTATGTGGGAAACCCCACCCAACTAGAGAACTTTACAAAGAATTTCATCTAAGGTAAATTCTGGCCCATTGTGTTCCATTCTGGCAGACTAGGGTGAGGAGTAGATCCTTTGCCTAGATTGCCAAAGGCTGGGGGGATGATCTGAGATCAAGAGTGATCAAAGTCATTCCTCCACTCCCTCCTTAAATAGGTCTACTTCTCATTATAATATTCATTCCCTCATTACCTATTTACTAATCAGAGTTGACTTACATCCTCTGGAACACCAACTCTTCCAAAGGCATATAAGCATTAAGTGGGTTCCATGAAGCATCTTTGTAAAATCCATTGACCCCTTTTATTAATTATCTGCTAGCAATAATTAATAAAATGATTACCCAGAAACTTTTTATACATCACAGCTAGTTAGTGCCTAAAGACTCAGGTCTTCCTGACTCCAGGTCCAATAATCTATCCAATGTGCCACCTAGCTGCCCAATACAGTTTGAAATATAATTAATTTAAATATATTTCTTTGTTGCAAGGAAGGGTTCAATGTGCTTAGCGGAGGAAAGCAAGATTTAAAGGGAAATGTCTGTGGTATGAGACAAGATGGCATGGTAGGTATAGCTAACCTTAGAGCCAAGAATCCCTGGGTTTTAATCTTACCTCTAACCCATACTGGCCAGGTGACCCTAAATAAGTTACTTGTCTTCTCAGTGTCCTGGACAGTTCTCTGAGATTATAAATTTCAGAGAAGGGACTGGCCTGTATTGGTGGAGTCAATAACACTGAAATCATAGATCAAGTCCTTATCCTAAT
Source organism: Gymnobelideus leadbeateri (assembly GCA_011680675.1). Classification (NCBI taxonomy): domain Eukaryota; kingdom Metazoa; phylum Chordata; class Mammalia; order Diprotodontia; family Petauridae; genus Gymnobelideus; species Gymnobelideus leadbeateri. The sequence goes on along the minus strand of WOXC01003108.1, from coordinate 38,046 downwards.
TCCAGAAAGATTCTCTTCTAGAGCTATTGGTTAGCTTTTAATTTGATTAATTAAAAAAAAAAAAAAAACCTGTACTGAAGTCTACCACAGCTAAAACAAAATACAAAGGATTTAGAAAAGGTTCATACAAAAGCTTTAAAAAAAAAATTTTAAGGAAAAAGAAAAATGATTGTGATTTTTAAAATGAACAGCAATAATAATCCCCCCCCCAAAAAAGTGCCAAGAGGTTATGCAGGCCTATTGTGAAATAACCTGGGACCCCATCTTAATAGATATTTTCTTTTAGGAGAACATACACAAATTTCAGAAGAAATGATCCAGATTCTCTCTCTCTCTCTCTCTCTCTCTCTCTCTCTCTCTCTCTCTCTCTCTCTCTCTCACACACACACACACACACACACACAGAAGGCATGACAGAGTTCCAGAAGATTATGATAAGCATGGCATCTTACACCATTAAGAATTTATAAACCTATTATTGTTTCTAAATACAACTGAACCCTAAATCTAATTGACTTCAGCTCCCATAATCTTGAGAGGATTTAATATTTCTAAATCCCTAAAACAAATGCTGTACAGGGTTTAAAAAAAAAAAAATCTAAATCATCCATTCATATTTTAAATGTTATGCTGCCCCCTTGTGTTCATAACATTGCTCATGAAAAGTCAAACCAACAGGTAGCAAATAGTCAACTTTGGGACATTTTTTTCAGATTTGTTTCCACTCCAAAGCATTTGACTTCATTGCCATTCCCATAAAGACAATGGACATAAGCTAGAGACCTCTGGATTCTAATCCAGGCTTAATCAGGTTTAGATGCCATAATTTCTCTAGCAAATCTCAAACCAAGTTCTACCAAGAGCCTCCACTTTCCAAACTGATGCCACATTTGTCTGTTTGAAGCACTTGACAGACCAGCCGCACTGGCTTTCCCACTATTCCTCCCATTGGACATTCAATCTCTTGCCCTCCTGCCGGTGCACAAAATGGCGCCCTGTGTCTGGAGTACACTCCCTCCTCCCCTGTCTTAGAGCCCCCAGCTTTTTCAGAGCTTAGTTCAAGCCTCTCCTCCCACATGAGGCCTTTCCTGACCCCTCCTCCCAGCTGTTTGGACCTCCCCCTAAAAATTACTCTAAAGTACTTGGTGTTTACAAGTTCCATTGCTTAAATGTGGACATGTTGTCTCCCCCGTCGAATGTAAACTCCTTGAGAGCAGGAACTGTTGCCTTTTTGTCTTTGTATTCCTGGCACGGGACAGGTGCTTAACTAAGGCTCGTTGTTTGATTTCTTGTGGGACAACTCCGCACCGAAGTTCTCTGTTCCAGCAAGTTACGATATCAAGAAATCAGTGATTCCCAAATCATTGAGGCCCAGGATCATTAGAAGATCCCAAGCAGGATGAGAATGCTGCTGGAGCCTTTTCCTTTGTTATGGTCCTTACGATGAATCTGAGAAGGACCAATTGCTAGTCTAGCAAGCGTCGAATAACAAATTACACAAGGTCCTTAACACCCAGTCAAGGCTGTAATCAATTTTGAATTAGATATGCAATCTAATTTTTAAGTAATTATTAACATTTATTATGTGCAAGACAAGGTGCTAGGTGTTGGGAGGGCAAAGGCAAAAATGACCATGTTTCTTGGCCTCAGGGGGCTTCCATTATACTGTGTAGGAGGAACACATTGTGTACAGAGAAGTAGATGGGCACTGAACACAAAATCGTAAACAGCCCTTCCAAGGGGGAGGGAGCATTAATGTTTCAGGCAGAGGTCTTAACCTTTTTGTGCTTCATGCTTTCTCAGCCTGGTGACGCCCATGGCCTCTTCTCAGAAGCATGCTTTTAAATGTACAAAATAAAATACATAGGATTATAAAGTAAACAAATTCCATTAAAATGGTTATCAAAAAAATGTAATAATTTCAGAGACCCCAGGTTAAGGATTCCAGATCTAGAAGGACCAGGAAAAGCATGGTGTAGATGGTGACCCCTGAGCTGCGTCTTAAAGCATGGTTTCTAAAAGATAGAGGTAAGAAGGGAGTGGCTTGGACAGATGAGGAGGATGGACAGAATGGGACTCTATAGACCTATAAACCAGCTTTACTGTTATTTTGGTCAACAAGCAGCCTGCTGTGACTGCAAAGATTAGAAAGAAAACCAGGAATAAACTCTAATAAGAAATACAAACTGATGGTTCTCCAGGAAGTTAACTAGAATTGTTGGTTAAATCCCAGACACAGAATTCGGTTTATATCCAGAGTGTAATATATAATCAAAGGATTGTGAATTGAAGAGCAAGGAACATTTAGCCCAGGGAAATGTTAGAACTGATAAAAAAAAAACTGTCTAAAATTGTCAGAAGCTGAAGTTCTTTTTGTCTGCTTAGCCAAGCTAAAAGCAAGGAATGGAGATCATAGAAAAAAAAAAAGATCTGGGTTTGATTAAAAGGAAAATTTCTCAAGAACTGTTCAAAAATAAAATTGGAAGTTTGGATGAATGTATGTTCCACCTTACTGGAGTTCTTCAGGCAGGGGCTAGACAACCATTTGTTAAAAAAATATTCTTAAGATGGGGGGTGGCTAGGTGGTACAGTGAATAGAGTACAAGCCCTGGAGTCAGGAGAACCTGAGTTCAAATCTGGCCTCAGACATTTAACATAAAACTAGCTATGTGACCTTGGTCTAGTCACTTGCCCCCAATTGCCCTACCTTCCCCCCTCCAAAAAGAAAAAAAATTATATATTCTTAAGGAGATTCCTGCTCAGACATAGGTTCCACTAGACAACCCTGAGTCAGTTAAAGAATGTTGGACTTGGGGTGAGAAAGGCCTGAGTTCAAATCCTTCCTTAGGCACTTACTAGCTGTGTGACCCTAAGCAAGTCCTCCAAGCTCTCTGAGCCTGTTTCTTCACCTGTAGAATGGCACCCCCTCCCCCTCCGCACAGAGCCGTAGGATCAGACAAGATCACAGGTGAAGTACTTGCCAAGCTTGACATGCTCCATCCAAATGGCAGCTTTTGCTGTCATTCTCATTGCTGTGGTTGTTGTTACCGCTACTACCTCTGGGGTACTTTCCCATTCTTAAGGTTCTTTTCTACAAGATTTTTTCAAAAAACCAAAACTCCAAATAAGCCATAGGCCACTCACCATGAAACACACTATTGTCCACTAAGAAATGCCGCCGATACTGCACACAGTTCCTCTTCTCAAGGCTCCAGTAGCTCATTATTCTGAGACTTTCTGTGCAGCATCAAATCTCAACTGGTCTGAAAAGAAAAGCAGAAGATGACAAAGTTTTGGTTTTGCGGGGGTTTTTTTGTCTTGTTTTGTTTTGTTTTTTAATGAGGAAGCTGACATTTCTTTTGCAATCCCATGGCATTTCCCAGACTACTGTATAAAGCTTATTTTGTTGTTGTTCATTCACTTCAGTCATGTAAAACTCTTCATGTCCCCATTTGGGGTTTTCTTGACCAAGCTACTGGAGTAGTTTGCCATTTCCTTCTCTAGCTCATTTTACAATGAAAGAAACTGAGGCAATCAGGACAAAGATTTGCCCAGGGTCACACACCTCTATCTGAGGCCAGATTTGAACTCAAGCAGATGAGACTTCTTGATTCTAGGCCTGGCACTCTGTCTTCTTATTAATACATGACATTTACATAGCATTTTAGTGTTTACAAAGAGTTTTGCATATATTGTCTCTTTCAATCTCCACAACAACCCTGTAAGAAAGGTGTAGTTATTTTTATTTTTTATAAAATAATTTTATATTATAGATAAATATAAATTTATATTTATTATATATAAATGTATAAATATAAATATATTTATTATATAGAAATAGAATATATTATAAATAGAATATATTGTTATATATTCTATAATATAATAAATATTATAAACAACATAACTATAATATATAGATTATTGTATATAAATATTATATATATTTATAATCTTATCTTATAAATAAACCTCCGAAAGGTTAAGTGATTTGTCTGGGGTCACATAGCCAGAAACAATCTGGGGAAAGATTCAAACCTAAGTCTTCCTGACTCCAAGCCTAGAACCATGTTTGTTAAACCATAGACTTTTTTCTGGACCTAAGTTATGAACACAACCATCAGAACAATAGTGGGCTGTCCAATGTACTTTAATGATCAGTGACTTCATCATTTCCTCCATTATCCCAACCTACAGCTTGTCTGTACCTTATTAGATGGTCTTTGGGAATTTCTCTGATCAAAAAATCCACCACCATGCAGCCAACAAGGAAAAAAGCCTCTCCATTCACAGGTTGGCTGGTTCTTCAACAACAGCCAGTCAGTCAGGCATCACCTAGCCTATACTCAAAACCTTTCCCACAATGAGGCTGCCAATAGGATGCCATTAATTAAATACCCTGAAACACTAACTTACTAAAAAAGTGCCTTCCTCACTTGAAAAAATCACTGCTGCTCAGTATATCTGACTTAGCATCAGAACACAAGATAATCCAGCTGGTTGTTGAGTGGGAGTGATTAATGGGACCATGTGGACACTCACCAGAGTTGAGTTTGGCTAAAGCACTGGCCTATTTTCAGGGAAATTCACCACTAGGAAAGTGTGTGTATGTGTGTGTGGGGTGGGGGAGAGGGGAGCCACATTTGTTATAATCTTCTTGAATAGCTGGCCCAGGAGAGCAGAGACTGTCGCCTGAAGTTTCTGAATTTCAGGCCAATGCATTTTCTCTTTTGTAGACTCTGGGTTCACTCAAAGTCTTGTATAAGGGAGAGGGAGGGAGAGAGAGAAGAGGGAAGGGGAGGAGAGGGGAGGACACAGATGACACGTGCATAAACCAGTGTGTGCTGCTTTGAGGGTTTCTATAGTAGACAAGGTAATTGAAGGTAGTTTGACTTACTTGTAAGTTAATAAGAATTTATTAAAAATTTCAATTAACTAATTAAATTTATAAGATTTGAGTCAGAACACTATAGTCTCTGTAAAATTAAAGTTGAGGATCACCCAAAGGTCAATGGAGAAATGCATGATGGGAGTGAATAGGCTTCCGCACAAACACAAAGGAATTATGCAAAATAGGTATAAAGGATCCCATTGGGAAAGTATATGAATAGAAAAAGGGATAGGTCTCATCTGCAGCAAAAGCAGAAGCCAGCTCATATATCCCATTGGTGTCCATTCAATGCCAAAAGGACAGAAGAGTTGTGGGGTAGGACACCTAGAGTCAGAAGGGACCTTGGAGGCCAGCTAGTCAAACTGCCGCCATGTTCCTTTCCTGCCCTGCTTCTGACCCTGCAGGCTGCCACCAAGTCTTAACTACCTTCTCCCTCTGGATGGCCCTCCACATCTTCTGCCTCCTTCCCACATTGGTGATTTCCAACCAGAAGGTCCATTTTGAAGAAGGGCCCAGGTCAGCTATCCTTCACCCCTCTCCAGGCTCCACTTCTGACTCTGGACTCTGCCACCATGTCCTCACTCAGGCACTTCCCCTCCCCACACACTTTTCAGCTCTGCTGTGCATGTGGTCCTAGAATGTAACCTAGGTAGGGACCATCTTTTTGTTTATATCTGTACCCTTAGCATAGTCATTGTCGATAGTAAGCACTTAATAAATGTTCATTGGTAGACTTTGCAAGTAAAGGAACTGAGATACATGTAGGCCTCCTGCCAATCAGGTGGACTTGTTATGGTGTAGAATGGGACCATCTCAATAAGAGCTCTCACAGGATAAGGAATGAATGAGTCATTTTCATTGAGGAGATCATGAACCCAATCGAATCCTGGAATTCATTACTAAGAATTAAGTAACCAGCAATATTTATACACCTCACCACAGAAAGTTATAAAATTTTGGTATTTTACAATTCTGAATATCATATAAAAATGCAAGCTTTTTTTTTGGGGGGGGGGAGTAGGAAGAAACTACCTTGCAAAGAATTTTTTCTAATGATATCACAGAGATGGACCAGATCTAGAGTTTAGAATAATAAGTAAGAAAAATGGTTGTTGTTTGTTTTTTAAACTAAGTATAAGAAAGGAATAAAAAAGAAATAAAGGAATAAAAGAAATAAAGGAATAAAAAAGAAAACAAGGGTCCCTTTCCCCAGGACTTACAAAACTCTCCAAAATGCTTTCACCATAGGCAAATAGCAACCCTTAAAGAAGGTTCCTCAAGTCTTCATCTATTGACTCTAATGTTGAGTTTGCTAAGTCAGGTTGGGGGAGGGCAAGGGGATGACTCAGACCTATGTTTTCATTGGTCTAGGGAGCTTCTGATGAGGACATCATCTCTACCAACGCCATTTATTATCTTAGAAAGTTGCCTCGGACACTGAGGTGTGAAGCAGCCAGCCCAGGGTCCCTCAGGCAGCATGTCAGAAGTGAGACCTGAGTACAAGGCTTCCTGACTGCCAAGACAGTTCTCTTCATTATTCTACACTGTTTCTCTGGAAAGGAAACACTATCATCTTTTTCTTTTTTAAACATAATATTTTACTTTTCCCAATCACATGTTAACCAATTTTTAACATTAAGGTTTTTTTTTTTAAGTTTTAAGTTCTAAATTGTATTTTTTTCTAAAGTAGCTATCTTTCCCCAAGTGTCTGAAACTCTATCTCATCAGCTGGTTTTTAAAAATCATTCTCTAAGTTTTTTGTATTTTTAAGCATTGGTCAACAGTTGGCTTTTCTCATTTAGTTTAAGGTATTTTTAATGTTTTTAAAGCAGATGGTGGATGGCCACTTCTAGACAGTCAGTAAAACAAAACATAACTGGTTAGACTAGAAGGCCTCAGAAGGCCTTTCCAATCCCAGATTTTCTGATTTATGGGCGTGTACATATACACCAGTATGGAGCGTGAAGGGAGTAGTTCTTCATTTCCTCATGGCTGAGTAGGAGGGGTAAGCAAAAGAAAACAAAAACAAAGCCAAAACCTGCCATCTTGCTTTCCATGCAATATCGAATTTCCTTTCTGAGCCAGCTAAGCCCAGAGCCAATTTTGCTTGGATGGGTCCCAGCTGCTCTACAGGGAAAAATGAAACTTCGATGCCGAAGTTGTTGGCTTACATAGTGAGAAGGAACCGCTCACATGAGTTCCAAATCCATTGTGAAAACAAAGACATGGGGAGCTAACCTGTCCTCCTGTGGATAGGGCATAAGGAGGCCAGATCGATTAAGAGCTTGGAAAGGCGGTGAGCAAAGCAGATCCACGGTGACTCATTCCAAAAGTGATGGACAGAGGAGCCTTGGCCAAGGTGCTGTCTCAAGCATTTGACTAAAACACTTCAGAATTCCAAACCTTCTATTAAGCTACCCAGAATGAGGCATGCTGGGGAAGCTACAAGTAGGCCACCTCCTGTCAGTTCTCTTAATAAATTAGCAGCCTCTAGTTCATAATTTCCCCTAGTTTGAAGTTAGTCATATTGATCAGATTCCCATTATCAAGATGTGGATGTCCCTTCTCCAAGACAGGGAGGGAGGTCAAGGGTGGTTCAGCCACCACAATTCAGACAAGCAGCTTTCTGCTGAACCTGATCACGGCCTTTCCATCACTTACTCAAACGTCCACTTTGTGGGCTCCAGAGTAACACAGCCCACGAATGCAGAACAAAGATGCCCATTAATCACCGCCATCTTTTACTCACCACAATGAGAAACAAGAGGAGAGAGACCCTTCAGTATGTCAAGGCCTGAAACAATCTGGGCCATTTGATATCACCACATGCAAACCAGTCTGAGCCCTGATATATAAAGCCACTAATTGGCTACAACCCTACAGACCCTGGCTGAAGCAGGGTGCCACCAGATCCCACTCTAAAGTGACATTTCCAACAAATATGACACACATAAACACACACAAACACAGGCATATCCAATCACACCTACTCCACATTCTGCAAATTACAAAGAATGTCCCTTAAGCTTCATAAGGCACCACCCACCATGGCTTCACCCTCATCCTCCCTAGCCTAAAATGTAGGCAGCGGCAGGATTAGAATGCTGGATTTGCAATCCTGAGACTGGAATTTAAATCCTGTTAGCCACGTGATCCAAGGAAAGCCGCTTGGAGGCCTCAATTTCATCATCCATAATAGGGATAACACTATTTTCACTACCTATTTCAAAGTGTTGTTTTAAGGAAAATGCATGACAAACCTCAAAAGCACTAAAATGGGTTATTATTGTTAACAGACGTTCTTACCACCCAGGCAGGAGATAAGAAGAGAGAGGCTTTTTTTTTTTTAACTTTATCTTCAATCTGAGAAAGGAACAAAAAGCCTGAGAGCAGGAAAGGGCCTCAGAGCCCCTCTAGTCTGACCTCCCTCATTTGCAGCCAGGTCACATAGGCATTAAGCATCAGAGGAAGAATTTGAATCCAGGGCCCCTGACTCCAGAGGCAGACCCTTTCTCCTGTTCCATGGATGACTACTGCTCTCCTATCAAAGGCAGAACTAGCCTTTGTAGAATGGGTGTCACAGGGGACATAGAAGCTTGATTTGGGGCGGGGAAAGTTGGGCTAGAAATCGTGATGTAATCAGAGAGGGGCTTTAAGAAGATTGTTCCTGAGGCAGCTGGGTGGCACAGTGAGTAGAGCATCAGCCCTGGAGTCAGAAGGACCTGAGTTCGGATCCGGCCTGAGACACTTAACACACACACAAACAAAAACCTAGCCATGTGACCTTGGGCAAGTTACTTGATCCCAATTGCCCTCCAAATAGGCAAAAAAAGAAGATTGTTCCTATAGGGACACCCTGGAGAGGCTCCTGAAACGAGTATTCCTGGAAGAGATAAAACTAGAGTTTTGAAATTTTTTCATAAAGAAATGAGAGTGCTAGAGGGGAAGTGGGAAAAGAGAGTTAGAAAGAATGACTTGGAAAGAGGTTGGTACAAGAGGTATAAAAGCTTGCCCAAGTAACAAACTTCCTGAAAATTAGAATGGGTCAAAGAGAAGCCAATGATACCATGAGACAAAAAAAAATTTGTGAAAATACAAAGTCAAAATATTTTTTAAATTGAAGAAAATGTAAGGTATGTCATAGCAAAAACAACTGATCTGAAAAATAGATCAATGAGAGAGAATTTAAAAATCACTGGATCACCTAAAACCCTGACAAAAGAGCCTAAACAGCATATTTTAACAGATCTTAAAACAAAATTGCTCAGATCTCTTAGAACTAAAGGGCAAAGTGGAAATAGAAAGAATCCACTAGTCACCTCCTGGAAGCCCCAAATGAGTCAATATTTGGGGCGGCTAGGTGGCGCAGTGAGTAGAGCGCCGGCCCTGGAGTCAGAAGGACGTGAGTTCGGATCCGGCCTCAGACACTTAACCCACACAAACAAAAACCTAGCCGTGTGACCTTGGGCAAGTTACTTAACCCCAATTGCCCTAAAAGGGGCGGCTAGGTGGCGCAGTGAGTAAGGGCGTCGGCCTCGGAGTTGGGATGACCCGGGATCAAATCTGGCCTCAGAAAATGAGCACCCACGCATAAATAATGACTAGCTGTGTAACCTTGAGCAAGTTACTTAACCCCAATTGCTTAAAAAAAAATGAGTCAATATTTGGAGCTTCTAAGTCAAAGAAAAAGCTTTGTAAGCAACTAAAAGAATGAATTCAAGTACCAAGGAGCCACAGTCAAGATTATACCTGATTTAGCAGCCATCACTATGAAGAAGAAGAGAGCTTAGAATAAAATAGTCCAGAATACAAAAGATATACACTTACAGTCAATAAATAATTTATCCCAAAAAACCGAATATAATCCTACAAGGGGAAAATATGGATGTTTAATAACATAGAGGATTTCCAAGCATTCACAATGAAAAGACTGGAGCTTCAAAGAAACTCTGAAGTGAAAACATGAGAGTCAAGAGAAACATAAAAATCAAATATTAATAAACAATCATAGCAAATAATAATAATAATAATTTGGGGAGGCTAGGTGGCACAGTAAATAGAGCATCAGCCCTGGAGTCAGGAGGACCTGAGTTCTGATCTGGCCTCAGACACTTAACGCACACACAAACAAAAAAAAAAAAACCTAGCCGTGTGACCTCGGGCAAGTTACTTAACCCCAATTGCCCTCCAAAAAGCAAAAAAATAAAAAATAAACAATCATAAGGGACTAAACAAGGATAAACTGCCTTGGGTAACTCCTTAAAATTCATACTAAGTCCCAGATGGGTTGTAAGCTACTGTGTTGGTGGGAGGGCCCAACTCTAACAAAATTAGAGATCTTTTATGTATTCATTAATAAAATAGAAACAATCTATTTATACGGGCAACATATCACAGTGGAAAGAGCACTGGACTCAGAGTCAGAAGCCATTGGTTCATGTTCCAACTACAATACTTCCTATTTGTGATTATGAGCAAAGCACTCATTCTCTGAATCTCAGTTTCTTAATCTGTAAAGTGGAAATGATTGTCTTTCCTCTTTCACAAGAATATTGTGAAGAAGCACTTTATAAAAACTTCAAGTGATATGTTATCATATTATTTCTAACACTGAAATATTATGCTGCGTAGAATATGAAGCCCCTTATATGTAGAAGACATTTTATAAGTATCAGTAAGTGAAAGAGGTAATAAATAAAGCAATGAAATTCAGTAACAAGCACATACACTTTTACCTAAAATTCCATAGCACAAAGTAAGGGAAGTGACCAGAAGACTGTCCGGCCTGAGAATCAGGAAGAAGACGCAGGTTCAGGTCCAGTCCCAGACACACGGTGGCTGTGTGAGCCTGGGTTAAGTCATTGATTTAACTTCTCAGTGTCCCCAGCATCTCTAAGACTGTAAGTTGTGCAAGAATTACTGATCTATACTTGTCTAGGGAGTTTCCTCACTGGGAATTCCCAATGATATCACAGCAGCCGGGCAAAAAAATTGTGTGTGTGTGTGTATTTGTATGTGCACATATGTGTGTATATGTATATATTATAGCTTTCTAAATAAATAGCTTACTTAATTAATAGGCAAGTTAACAAGCTGCTTAGTCACTCCTTCCTTTTTACAAGAAATCAGAAGATGAAGAATCACCTTTCTTGGAGTCACTGAAAACAAAAAGGCTTCTTTGGGGAAATTTTCATAGGAAGCTCTGAAAAGAGTTTTTCTAAGACAGGGTCATTCAGCAGCTTTTTGATAAATTGACCCAGGGATGTTTGTTTAGCTGGCTTCTCTCTCACTGGAGATTTATTTCCCCACTGCAAGCAGAGGCATTGCAGATTAATTTGTTGGTCTTTCTGCTGCATTTGAGGCCAGAATCTATTTCCTCAAGTTGTCCAGGCAACATGTTTGTTTGTGTACTATTAACACCAACACAGGTGTGAAAGGCAGGGTGTTAGAATCGTGTAAACAGCCAAAACAAGAAATAACCATAAAAACACACACCAGCACATTGCTAACATTGTCGCCCTCCAGGGAAGAGGCTCTGTAAGTGGAATGGACACATACCTAAAACTAAAGGGATCTATAAAATGCTGATTGTTGCCCTGCGTTCTTGAAGAGGACCAAAATGTTAGAGTCAAGTCTCGATGTGTTTGACTGTGGTTGGTCAGACCAACATGAGCTCAGAATGCTCTACCGCTGTTGGCACAAAGAGTCTGTGTGAACATTTGGGGTGGATTTTCTTATATTTTCCCATCCAGCATTTCCTCTGAGCTGTTTCAATTCTGCTTTGCTCATGGAGCCCAGCACCTTCTCTGACATGGCCATGCCACACTGGGTGGTCCTGTGCCAGAGTCTCCCATGTCACACATGAAATTCCAAAGTTCTTAAGAGAGACCTTGAAAGTGTCCTTGTATCACTTCTTCTGACCACCATGTGAATGCTTGCCCTGTGTGAGTTTTCCATAAAATAGTATTTTTGACAAGCGTATATTTTGCATTTAACCAACATGGCCAGCCCATCGGAGCTGCACTCTGTGAAGCAGAATTTGAATGTTTGGCAGTTTAGTTCAAATAAGAATCTCAGTGTCTGGCACCTTATCCTGTCAGCACAATGACTCTGTAAACATTCAGTTTAACATTCAGTCTAATAGAATTAGACATTCAGTCTAATACCTCTTCTCCCCCACACTTTCCTTCAGAGCCCCCCAAACACTGAGCTAGCTCTGGCAATGCCTGCATCAATTTCCTTATCAGTGAGTACTTCCCTGGAAAGTACACCACCAAGGTAAGGGAACTTACCCACAGCATTCAAAACTTCTTCATTTGCTGTAACCAATGGTTCCACGTATGGACGGTGTGGTGGTGCTCATTTAGGGTTAGGACCACCATTCAATGTAATCAGATATAAAAGGGAATATTAATGAAAGAAAATGAGAAAATATACAGATAAGAGGAACAAAATTACTGTTTGTTACAAGCACGCTCCGGTGAAAAGATCAATGGTTCTTAAATTTTTATAGTAATTGTAATAATCATTAATTATGTGATCTGGGAAGATCTTGAAGTTTCATCTGTATGATGAGCAAAACTATGAATATAATATGCAGTTCCATATACCTAGAAAGAACTGTGACATGGCCCAATGTTTCCACTTTACAGAGGGGTAAAGAGAGACCAAGGAGAAATGAGTGCTTTGCTCAATTAGTTATTGACATAGAAACCCAGCCTTCCAGCTCTCAGATCACTGTCTTTTCTATCACATCAGTTCAACATATATATTATAAAGAGTATTTGTCTATGACACATCAGATGAAATCAATGTGGAAGGGGAAGGAGGGAGGCATGGCAGAACCAATGACATTTCTTTAAGTATAAAGGCTCTACATTCAAAATGCCTTATTATGTTGAAAAAAAAGTTTTGTTTTGGGGGGAGTCTCTTTAGTTTTCAGAAACTGTTTATTTTGAAAAAGGATTCACAATAGAACAACTAGGGCTGTGACAAAAGATTTTGGAGTTTTCTGGGGTTCAGTGCAAATAGTACAATACCATGTGAGATCAACAGCATTTGAGAAACCTCTTCTTTTATGGGGAAGGTCTCCTTTGTAAGGATTCTGTACAAGACATCTTTCATGACTGTGTCAAATACCTTACATGCCCATTGATGCAAAAAATAGAACTCTTTTTTATGAATATTTCATTTCCATAGAAATTTTCAGCAATATATATTGTTTTATATATAAAACTATATATAAATACTACATAATTACATACATTTAAGCATACTTGTATGTCATATAGATGTTGTCCTAAGTTTCTACATTGTGTGTGTGTGTGTGTGTGTGTGTGTGTTTAGTTTCACAAGCATCTTTTATATATGAATGATTAATTTTCTAACTGGAGTTGCAGTTAAATCCATCAGACTGGTGAAAATGTAAAGGACAAGAAATGTTTTCAAAATATTAATTTTAAAATCCTTAGGATACCATATAGAGAAATCTGGGAGGTCAATACCATTTTTAATTAAGAAAATGAAGGGAGGGGCAGCTAGGTGGCACAGTTAGTAGAGCGCTGGCCCTGGAGTCAGAAGGACCTGAGTTCGTATCCGGCCTCAGACACTTAACCCACACAAACAAAAACCTAGCCATGTGACCTTGGGCAAGTTACTTAACCCCAAAGGTTAAGGGGCGGCTAGGTGGCGCAGTGAGTAAGAGCACCGGCCTCGGAGTTGGGATGACCCGAGATCGAATCCGGCCTCAGAAAATGAACACCCACACACAAATAATGACTAGCCGTGTAACCTTGAGCAAGTTACTTAACCCCAATTGCTTAAAAAAAAAAAAAAAAGAAAAAGAAAAAAAGAAAACGAAGGGAGCATTTCAAACATCAATCACCTGTCAATTAAAGTGGGAGAGGGGTGTGATTTCCACCATTCTGCCCACTCAATTTTCACTGAAGTTTCACAAGGAAAATATCTAACATTTAGGAAGCATTAACTATATGCCAAGGGCCCAAAGATAAAGTGAGATGGCCCCTGCCCTCCAGGAGCCCCCACCTGCTTGAGGAGCAAGGAGCCACACACAGAAATAAGTATGCCATTAGGTAGGGGATGATAGCAGTAAAGGAAGCCATGCAGTCAATTTCTGGGAAGGCTACCCTAAGGAGGTAGGACCTGAGAAGAGCCCTGAGGAAAGATAGCAATTCTCTGAAAGGCAAAGATGCCTAGAGGATTCAGGGCATGCTTGGAGGACAGCCTAGCACCATCTACATACAGAGGCAAGAGGGGGCATGTCAAATTCAAAGAATAGACCTCATCCATTTTAGCCTGCCAGGTCAGGGACCCTAGGGACCCAGGACTGATCCTCCAGGGATGCTGTGGGTTGGTCTCCCTTTTCTACTCTGGTTTCCTGTTGATTAAAATCCTCTGTGCTGTTTTCCATTTTGATGGTAAATTCACTCCAATGCCTTCATTGAGCTTTGTGAAGCACTAACAACCTCTAGCTCCAACTCCATGAGTAGCTGACACAAAACATTCCCATTCTTGGGTGAGAATCAAATTGCAAACTGAGATATTCAGATGGGTACAGGACCACAGGACCACACCTGTTATCTCTCCTCCTCACTACATGGCCAGCCTATCTCCCTTCTGGGTCATAGGTGTAACTGATGTATCAGCTAGTAATAGAGAATCAAACATGAGGCATTTCATCACTGGAAATATGCTACAACCTACCAAGTATCTTTCCTCCTTGGGGTTACTCGCAACTTTATTCTTCAAAAACTGGGAGGGTTCTATGACTTTTAACCATTTAGTATCCCCCAGACAACACTGATGTTGGAGTCAGTCTTTGGAAAAGGTTGGGATCACCAAAACCACTAAGATGTCACAAATGTGGTCCAGCCCGACCTCCTTCTCGGACCCAAGGCTATGTTCCCCCCACTCCCCCAGTTCATTGCCCAATAGGGGCCTCTATGTAACTAATACATGTTGACTGAGTGACTCAGTGGGCTGTATGTTGAGCTGTAGGCCCAAACTTTTATCCATCTTGTTTATTCAGTATGAATGGACAGAATGATTACTCACAAGTAACTACGGTTGTAAATAAAAAAAATTTTGGAGTTTTCTGGGGTTCGGTGCAAATAGTACAATATCATGTGATATCAATAGCATTTGAGAAACTTTCTCAAATTTTTGTTTTCTTTAATATGATTAATAGAATCTAATACAATGCAGCTAAGTGGCAGAGTAGACAGAGAGCAAGGTCTGGAGTCAAGAAGATAAGTTAGAATCCAACCATAGACACTTACTAGCTGTGTGACCTTGAACAAGTCACTTTACCCTGTTGGCATCAGTTTCCTCATCTGCAAAATGAGTTGGAGAAAGAAATGGCAAACCACTCCAGTATATTTGTCCAGAAAACCTTAAATGTCTCAAGGGTCACAAAGACTCAGACATGACTGAAAAGTGACTGAACAACAGGACGTAAAAACAAGAAGCTAGCACTATCTGTGATGGAGAAATGCTTGCAGCCTTTCTAATAAGATCAGAAGAAAAATAAGAGTGTCTGTCCATTATCATCATTATTATTTGATAGAGTTCTAGAAATGCTAGCTATAGAAATAAGACATGAAAAAGAAATTTAGAGAATAAAACTAGCAAAGCAGAAATAAAAGCATCTCTTTTTGCAGATATGATGCCTGAGAGAGCCCTAGAGTCAATCAAAAAATTAATTGAAACAATAAATGATTTCAGTAAAATAGCAGGCTATAAAATAAACCCACAAAAGTCATCAGGCTTTCTTTATATTAACAATAAAACTGAGTAGGAATGGCTAGAAAAGGAAATTCCTTTAGAAATTCTTACAGAATATATAGAAATTATGTGACTACAACTACAAAATCCTCTTTAAGGAATGGTTTATATAATTGAAGGTACACTAATAGTTCATGACTGGATCATGGCAATATAACGAAAATGACAACTCCCTGCTTTTGTGGTTTTGGTGCCATCTACAGGGTCATTTTTATAGACCTGTAAAAAGTAGTGATAAAATTAATCTTAGGTGAAAAATTTCAAGAATTTCAATGGAAAAATGAAGAAGAAAGGGGAAAGGAAAAGGGCCTAGAAATAACAGATTTCAAACTATACTACAAAGTGATAATCATTAAAAATTATTTGGTACTGGTTTTTGAAAACGAAAAAGTTGACCAATAAAATAGAGTAGATACACAAAACCTAGACACAATCAAACATTGTAGCATACAGGGTTTGATAAATGTATGGACACTATTTGGACAATGACAACACAACTAGGAAAAATGGAAGGCATTCTATCAGAAATTAGTCATAGGTCAATATTACATATCATATACTACAATAAGTTCCAGATATCTACATGACATAGATAGAAAAGTTCACATCATAAACTAAATAGAGAAACAGAGAAGGAGACACTTTACAACTATAAATAGGCAAAGAATTCTTGATAAATGTAAAAGAGAGAGAAGATGATAAAAGATAAAATAGGTGATTTTGTTTACACAAAATTAAAAAGATTTTGCACAAAATCAACACAATGATAAATAAAGGGGAGACAGTTAACTGGGGGGAAATCTTTGCATCAAATTTCACTGACAAAGGTCCAGTTTTCAAAATTTATAGAGAATTGGTAAAACTATATAAGAACAAAACCCATTTCTCAATAAATTAATAGCTAAAGTATATGAATAGGCAATTCTCAAAAAAAAGAAATACAAGTTATCAATAATTACATTCAAATACTCCAAAAATACAAGCAATCAAAAATCACATGAAAAAAAATTTCACCAAATTACTAATAAGAGAAATGTAAGCTAAAACAACTCTGAAGTTCTACCTCACACTTTATTCAAATTGACAAAGATAACAAAAGAGGATAATGATGGTTTAGGGGCCATGGGTTGCTGTGAGAGTGAAAACATCCTGCTCCAAACAGCCTGGAAAGCAACGTAGAATTACACCTCAAAAGTCACTTAACATGCAAACCATTTCATTCAGAGACCCCTACTAGGTGAAGAGGAAAGAGAGAAGGGATCTATATTTAAATATGTATATACATGTTTGGTACTGGTACTGGTAGAAGCATTTTTATTGTGGCAAAGAACTAGAAACAAAATGTGGTATATGGATCAATGGAACATTACCACACCATAAGAAATTTCAAACTGATAGATTCAAAGAAACCTGGGAAGACTTGTTCAAACTGATGCCAAGTGAAGTCAGCTAAATTTATTGAGAATGTAGTGAACCTTCATTTTTTTTTCCAAAATTTTATTTTAGACTCAAACGCCAGAACACAAATAGAGAACAGAAAAAAAGAAACAAAATGTCATAAACTCAAATTTTGGAACTCAAATACAAAGTTAGGAAGAAATAAAAGCATGTCATGTGCATAGCACAACATAAGAGAGGACTCAAAATATGTAAGAATAAATTATCATTTCAAGAAAACCTATATGATAAATAATTCTCATTGTGTTGAGAATTGTCCATCTTTTCTTTGAGTAAAGCTTCTTAAAGAAAAGGATGGAAGAAAAGTTAGTGTACATTAATTAGGGACTAGCACTAAGGGTTGAGATCCAAAATCAAAAGAGAAGATAGGCCCTGACCTCAAGGAGGTTACACTCATTGAGGAGTAGAGATATTCTGGTTTGGAAAGACCTAGGGATGGTAATAGATTGACCTATTCTTTCTAGGAGTAATGACAGAGCTGGTTCACAACAGAGGGGAAAAAAACAATATCTTGGCTGCTGATGAGGAAATGGTTGGGAATTTCAGTGGAGCATGATGGGAGCCAGGATGAGATATAATATTACAACTAAGCCAATCACCATTCAGGATGATGGGACAGGGAGAACCCAGGGCAGGGTTTATAAATGTAACAAAATATTGTCACACTTGAAGAAATTATGAAAAGGATGGATTTAGAGAAACCCAGGAAGAACTACATGAACTGATACAAAGGGCAGTGAGCAAAATTAGGAGAACAATTTATACATCACTACAACACTATAAAGGACAACAATTTTAAAAGCCTTAATGATTCTGATCAACTCAATGACTCATCCCAACCCTTGAAGACAAGGAGCATGCTTCCCACATCTTGTCAGGGAGTTGATGGGGTACAAAATGAGATAGGTTTTCAGACACCACCAGTATTACACAAATTTATTTTTACTTGACTATGCTTATTTGTTACAAGGGAAAGGTTCGTTTTATTTTGGGGCTTGGGGGGGTTTTGAGAGAGGAGTGTTACATAAGGGAGAATGGGAGAGGGTAAGATTAGTAATCATGAAATAAAAAAGAAAAAAAGTGTCACAAAGCATTTTAAAAGTACATAGAAATGAGCATAGGAAAGTTCAATGCTGGTACTAGTTTGTTAAATCTGATGTATTATTAAAGATCAGTATGCACAGAGTGGATTCACAATTGCATCTGAAATCCTATTTTTCTGTCCTTTGTGTATGGAAATGCTCATGTTTGTGGAAGATTGTCAAGTTCATAATTTTTTTTAAAGCAACTGGGGTTAAGTAACTTGCTCAAGGTTACATGGCTAGTCATTATTTGTGTGTGGGTGCTCATTTTCTGAGGCCGGATCTGATCTCGGGTCATCCCAACTCCGAGGCCGGCGCTCTTACTCACTGCTCCACCTAGCCGCCCCTAGTTCATAATTTTTAAAAACACACTGAGTGAAGTTCTGAATGAAGTTCAGAAAGGGACAAAGCCATGTTGGCACTATTACATTCATTTTACATAGTCTTTTAAAAGACAAACTACGTGTGATAGAGATTCAAGATTGAATATATGATTTTTCTCTATTCTATATTTATGGAAATGATCATGCTTTAAAAGTTCATAATAAGCTAAGCAAAGTTGGGGGATGTGCAGTGTCAAGAGCTGAGGGGGAGCAGTTACAGTAAAACAATGACTTCCAGTCAGAAAGACCCAGCTCTCATGACCATCCTTTCCCCAAGGCAGGAAGGAGGCTGAATGGTGGTGCCACAGACAGGGAGGGAGAAGAGAGAATGGGGATGATATGTGTCTGAGACCAGAAGTTTTCTGTACATTCTGAACTAACTCTTTTAAGAATTATTGTTCCTGTGAGTAACTGTGTGAGTGAACTGGACACTCTCCCTCAAAGAAGAGATACTTGCTACAGCATTTCTGTCATACTTAAACCTCACTCCTTCAGCGTTCATCCAGTCTTCTAAATTAAGATCGAAAGCCCATCTGAAAAAGAAGTAAGCAAAGGGGGCTAAATGCATACCCTCTAGTGCACAGGTGATATTTTAATTCCTGGCATTTTTTAAAATAGGAATAATTTGGGGGGATAAAATGGATATTCAGGAACAGAAGGAAATGTATGTTATTTAAGGCACATGGTGCTTTTTAGTCAGTCACATTTTCCTGAAGCATTTATTTCACGTTGTAAATGATAGTCATTTCTAGTTTGTATCTTACAATGACAAGCTCTGAGCTTCCTGTAACAAAAGGGAGACACTGTCTTAACACTGATATTTGGGTTTCAGGAGGCAGGAAAAGGGCACACTAGGATTGTAGGCACCTGGAGTTTTTGTTAAATTAACAAGTTTTGGCAAGAAAAGTCCACAATGAATGGAAAGTGCTATCCCAAGGACACTCTCAGATCCCAGGGCAGCTCCACTGGCCAAGAGGACCACATTGACCTTAAAGAGCTTCCCTGGTGGAGCAAGGGAGTGGGGGGGAGGGCCCAAACAGAAGGGATGTGACTCAGGAAAAACAAAGGAAGGAATTACTGCATTTTAGATATTGTTTGACAATCTTAAAAAAGGCTGCATAGGAGATTGAAAAAGAAAGTGCTTAACATACGGTCAGGAGAAGTGAGTTCAAATCCTACTTGTGACACTTCCCGTTGGGTAGCCCGTGGTAAGTAACCCCACT
This sequence comes from Gymnobelideus leadbeateri, assembly GCA_011680675.1. Classification (NCBI taxonomy): domain Eukaryota; kingdom Metazoa; phylum Chordata; class Mammalia; order Diprotodontia; family Petauridae; genus Gymnobelideus; species Gymnobelideus leadbeateri. The sequence goes on along the minus strand of WOXC01003108.1, from coordinate 18,206 downwards.
GCTTCTTGGAAGAGGACCTAGGGTGGGGCTTTTGTTTGCTTTATTTTTAAAGTTCCTGGGATATCAAGGACCTGCTTAACAGATTGGTGGCAATAATCTAATGCCTACCAAAATTCAAACTGCATATTACTGGGCCTGGAGGGTCCAGAAGCCTAGTGAACATATCCCATCCCTCTCCAGGAAAGACACCTCTGACCATCTGTCCTCTGTCCAGGAAAGAAACCAAGCCAAATTCAGTTCAAAGCTGGGGGTCTCAAAGCAAGATCCTTCTCTTCTCACATTCCTGGACCAATTTTCAGGGAAAGTCAACTCACTGAATCGAAAGGCAGTGAGTCTGCCCTGACTGAAGGTTAGTTCATCTCTTCTTCTTCTTGCCTTGCCAATTCTAAGGCCAAGGAAATTCAGGGTTAAGCAGAGTGTGTGCGCATGCACACACACACACACACACACACACACACACACACACACACACACACCATGGCTTGGCTCCCTCATCAATCAGCAGCGGCTCTGACTCATCCAGGCAGATGGTGGCTCACTCACTTTCCCCTATCCTGGCCCCAGGTTGCTAAGCACTGCTTGGCAAGTTCTTAAAGTCCTCTGCAAATAACCTAATACCTCAGCTTAGCCCCTTCTGCCCACATCCACACAGGGAAAGGCATAAAGGACCCTTTGCTTTTGTTGAGGCCTTCCCCCTTCCCCAGAAGAGACCAAGAAACCCCAACTGGGAGAGGTGATTTCCTTTATTCAAAATGAATCATGGGATCTTGGAGATCATGGCAGACAGGTTCCCTAGGTGGTTATGTGACTTAACTGTCTTTCTTTGTTATGAGGTATAAGAAAACAAAAGTTGACATTAAAAACATTAATAAAATAAACCATAGTTTGAAGATATCCTAAACTGGAAGAGAGATAAGCATGTACAGTTACATGTAATGAAATCACCACTGAAGAGTCTCTCTCTCTCTCTCTCTCTCTCTCTCTCTCTCTCTCTCTCTCTCTCACACACACACACACACACACACACACACACACACACACGCACACGCACACACACACACACCACAAATAATCCCAATTCTCAGCCACCTCCATGGGCAGCAAGTCTTCCCCCAGGAGTCCAGTTATACCTTGCCTGCTATTTCTACTCAGGGCTACAGAGTAGAGATGTCTGTGATGGCAGGTAGAAGCCTTGAAGACTCAGGTGCCATTCTGAAGAGAGCTGACAGAATGCCAAGAGGTGGCATGTGGGTTGCTCTTCCCAGCTCACCATACTCATGCTTTGTGGGAGAAGTTCAAGGGGTGAGGAACTTAATCTCATCCATGGAGAGCCCCACATCCTTCATAGAACAGAAGTTTCCCACTACCACACGTCCACCATGGCTGAATTCCAGAATATAAGCTCCTTGAGGACAAAAACTGTTTTGGTTTTGTGAAGGGACTTAAATGGGGTCAAAAGGAATAGTTGAGTAAACCTTTGACAAGGACCATGTAGATTTTGTGGTTTGAACTAGAAGGCCTGTAAGGTCCCTTCTGTCTCTAACATTCTGTGATCTTAGAAATGTGGCTCAGAACATCACAACAAACCAGGTAATCACAGAAAGGGAGAGGAGGAGGAGGTGAAGTAAGAACACCTAGTTAATAAAAAGATGAGGCTAGGGGCGGCTAGGTGGCGCAGTGAGTAGAGCGCCAGCCCTGGAGACAGAAGGACCTGAGTTCAGATCTGGCCTCAGACACTTAACGCACACAAAAAAAAAAAAAAAACCTAGCCGTGTGACCTTGGGCAAGTTACCAATTGCCCTCCAAAAAGCAAAAAAAAAAAAAAAAAATGAGGCTGCCATCCGCATTCTGCCATTATGACTGCCTAAGAAAGAAATAAGCTGGTGAGGCCAAGATGGGGAAGGAAAGGCGGTGCCTTGCCTGAGCTCTTCCCCAAGCCCCTATGAACACCTTTAAATGAGACCACAGAAGCAGCAAAACCCACAAAACAAGAGGACACAATAATTTCCAGCCAAAGACAATTTATAAGGTCATCAGGAAAGGCCTGTAGTACCTGGGTGAGAGTGGAACACAGACCAGCCCCAGCAAACCAAACACAAACCAAACCCCAGCAGGCCTTGGAGTTGAAGGGGCAATACCACTTCTGGAGTTTTCAACCCCACAGGAAGGGGGAGGAATAACCCTTCAGAAGGAGATTACAGAACAGGAAACCACTAGCCCTGAGGCAGGACTCTGCTGCTTTGCCCATACTCACTGCAGCTCCAATCGCAGTCCTGAGTAGCAGTCCCAGGGCGAGGAGGAGCACTAGGACACCGGAGCTTGCCATGCAGTGGAGCAGGGATCCTCATCACAGTTTCAGGGCAGAAAAGAGTGCTGGGGGTCACAGACCAGAACACAGGCCAGGAAAGCCATGAACACACCTCTCCTTAGATCGTGCCACCTTGGAAGAAATGAAAACTTGCAGGTCCCTAGATGTATCTCTGAAAACAGCTGCACAAACTCCTGAAGGTTGGGACAATGCACCTTCCACCCCAGAAGCAAGTCCAGAAATAGTGGGGGAAATGAGTAAACAATAGAAAAGAATTCTGACCACAGAATGATGGTCACATATGGTGACAAGGAAGATCAAAATACACACTCAGAAGAAGACAACAAAGTCAAAGTTCCTACATCCAAAACCTCTAAGAAAAAGATAAACTGCTCTCAGGCTATGGAAGAGTTCAAAAAGGATTTTGAAAATCAAGTGAGAGGGGCAGCTAGGTGGCACAGTGGATAGAGCACCAACCCTAGAGTCAAAAGGACCTCAGTTCAAATGCAGTCTAGACACTTGATACTTACTAGTTGTGTGACCCCGAGCAAGTAATTTAACCCTAATTGCCTCCCCAGAAAAAAAAAAGTAAGAAAGGTGGGGGGAATCAAGATGGTGGAACAGAAGCAGGAAATTCTATTACCCCCCACAACCACCTCAAATACCTATAAAATGTGACTCTAAACAAATTTTAAAGCTACAGAACCCAAAAAGTGACAGAGATAAACAAATCTCCAGCCCAGCAGGCTGAAATTCATCACAGCAGGCTGGGAGCCAAGCAAAGACCCATGCGAGTGGTGTGGTTTTGGCCCCAGGGAGGCAGTGGTGGCCAGAGCAGATGTCAAGGGAGTGAATCACCAGCAGCTATGGTAGTTTCCAGAATTTTCAACAAAAAAAAGAAAGTAAAAGGTCAGTTGGGAACTCTGTTAGAAAGGAAGGGCATGGTCTGGCCCCTGCCCCTGGGGCAAGAAGTGGTGGATATACAGCAGCTGCAATAGCTGCTTTGTGGCTGCCTCCAGAACTTGTGGCCTACAGATCATAGGGGGGACCAACTAACCATTTAGAGGGTAATTGCTCTTGCTTTGACATGCTTGGATCTGGATCACTTTCTTGGCCAGTGATCCTGGGGTGAGAAACTCCAGTTTGCCAGTGTGGTGTCTGTAGAGAGGGTGCTTTCCTCAGATCTCTGACAACATTTGCGAAAACCCCAGCAATTTGGGACAAAGCTCTGCTCTCTGGAAGCAGAGTTCTACTCTGACAAAGAGCTCAAAAGTCAAATAATTGACTAGCAAGATGAGCAAGCAGAGGAAGCACAGACAGACCATAGAATCCTTTTGGGGGGACAAAAAGGATCAAAGCATGGAACAGGAGGAAGACAATAAAGTCAGAACTCCTGCATCAAAAGCTTCCAAGAAAAATATGAACTGGTTACAGACCATGGAGGACCTCAAGAAGGATTTTGAAAATCAAGTAAGAGAAGTAGAGGAAAAACTGGGAAGAGAAATGAGAATGATGCAAGAAAATCAGGAAAGGAGAGTCAACAACCTGACTGAAGAAAATAATGTCTTAAAAAATAACACTAACTCAAATGGCAAAAGAGGCCCAAAAAGCCAACGAGGAAAAGAATGCCTTAAAAAGCCAAATTTGCCCAATGGAAAAAGAATTTCAAAAACTCACTGAAGAGAATAATTCCTTCAAAATTAGATTGGAGCAAATGGAAGATAATGACTTTATAAGAAATCAAGATACTATTAAACAGATCCAAACAAATGAAAAAAATAGAAGGCAATGTGAAATGTCTCCTTGGAAAAACCACTGACCTGGAAAATAGATACAGAAGAGATAACATAAAAATTATTGGGCTACTTGAAAGCCATGATCAAAAAAAGAACCTAGAAATCATCCTTCAAAAAATTCTCAAGAAAATTATCCTAATATTTTAGAACAAGAGGACAAAGTAGAAATTGAAAGAATTCACCAATCACCTCTTGAAAAAGATTCCCAAAAGAAAACTCCTAGGAATATTGTAGCCAAATTCCAAAGTTCCCAGGTAAAGGAGAAAATATTACAAGCAGCCAGGAAGAAACAATTTGGGTATTGAAGAAACATAATCGGGATAGCACAAGATCTAGCAGCTTCTACATTAAAGGATGGCAGGGCTTGGAATATGATATTCCAGAGGTCAAAGGAGCTAGGATTAAAACCAAGAATCCTACCCAGCAAAACTAAATATAATGTTCCAGGGGAAAATATGGTCACTCAATGAAATAGAGGACTTTCCAGCATTCTTGATGAAAAAAACAGAGTTGAATAGAAAATTTGACTTTCAAATACAAGAAGCAAGAGAAGCATGAGAAGGTAAACAGGGAAAATAAATCATAAGGAACTTATTAAAAATGAACTATTTCTATTCCTGCATGGTGAAATTATAATTGTAACTCATGAGACTTTTCTCAGTATGAGGATAGATGATGGGAATATATATATATGCATATGTATATATGTTTACATAGGAGGGTATATTTGGGTATAAATATGTATGTAAGCATGTGTATATATGTGTACATGTATACATAGATAGAGGGCACAAGATCAGTTGAAGGAAGGGACGATATCTAAAAAATAAAGTTAAGAGGGGAGAGAGGAATATATAATGAGAGGAGAAAGGGAGAGACAGAATAGGGTAAATTACCTCATATAAAAGAGGCAAGAGAAAACTGTTATAATGGAGGGAGGAACAGGAAAGCAAAAGGGAATGGGTCAACCTTACTCTCATTGAATTTGATTTAAGGAAGGAATAACATGCACACTAAATCAGGTATCTTACCCTACAGGAAAGTAGGGGGGAAGGGGATAAGAGGGGGCATGATAGAAGGGAGGACAGATTGGGGGGAAGGGTAATTAGAATTATATACTTTTGAAAAGGGACAGGGTCAAAGGAGAAAATAGAATAAGTGGGGGACAGGGGGACAGGATAGGATGGAGGGAAATATAGTCATTCTTTCACAATATATCTACTATGGAAATGTTTTGCATAACTACACATGTATAATCTATATTAAATTGTTTTTCCTCCCAGTAGGGGTGGGTGACAAGGGAAGAAGAAAAAGAATCTGGAAATCAAAGTTTTCAAATCAAATGTCAAAATATATTATTATTGTTGTTGTTGTTGTTGTTGTTGTTATTGTTATTATTATTGTATTTACATACAACTGGGAAATAAGATATATAGGTACTGGGGTATAGCAATCCATCTTGCCCTACTAGAAAGTCAGAAGGGGGGTGGGGGAGGATATAACAGAGAGCAGATTGGTGGAAGGGGCATTTAGTAGAATCACTATTTTGCAGTGAGGGATAGGGGAAAGACAGGGAGAAAATTTGTGACTCAAACCTTGTGGAAATGAATATTGAAAACTAAAAATAAACAAAATTAAACAAAAAAAAGGTAGAGGAAAAATTGGGAAGAGAAATGAGAGTGATACAAAAAAATCCTGAAAAATGAGTCAATAGCTTGGTAAAGATACAAAAAATTAATGAAGAAAATAACACCTGAAAGAACATCTTAGGCCAAATGGTAAAAGAGGCACAAAAATTCATTGAGGAAAAAATTCCTTAAAAAATAGCCTTGGCCAAATGGAAAAGGAGATACAAAATATCACTGAAGAAAATAATACCTTAAAAATTAGAATTAAGCAAATAGAAGTTGATGACCTTATAAGAAATCAAGAAACAATAGAACAGAACCCAAAGAATGAAAAAAATAGAAGACAATGTGAAATATCTCATTGGAAAAACAGCTGACCTGGAAAACAGATCTAGTGAAGGTAATTTATGGGGTTTTTTTGTTTTTGTTTTTGGAGGGCAATTGGGGTTAAGTAACTTGCCCAAGGCCACACAGCTAGGTTTTTATTTGTGTGTGTGTGTTAAGTGTCTGAGGTCAGATCCGAACTCAGGTCCTTCTGACTCCAGGGCTGACACTCTACTCACTGCGCCACCTAGCCGCCCCAGTGAAGATAATTTAAAAATTATTGAACTACCTGAAACCTATAATTTTTAAAAAATAGCCTAGATAACATCTTTCATGGAATTATCAAGGAAAACTGCCCTGATGTATTAGAACCAGAGGGTAAAATAGAAATTTAAAGAATCCATTGATCACCTTCTGAAAGAGATCCTAAAATGAAAACTCCTAGGAATATTGTAGTCAAGTTCTAGAGCTCCGAGATCAAGGAGAAAATATTTCAAGCAGCAAGAAAGAAACAATTCAAGTATTGTGGGGCCACAGTCAGGATAACACAAGAATTAGCAGCTTCTACATTAAAGATTCAAAGGGGGCGACTAGGTGCCTCAGTGAGTAAGAGCACTGGTGGCGGAGTCGAGAGGACCCAGGATCGGTTCCAGCCTCAGAAAATTAGCACCCACATATAAATAACTAGCTGTGTAACTTTGAGCAAGTTACTTAACCCTGATTGCTTTAAAAAAAAAAAAAAGATTCAAAGGGCTTAGAATATGATATTCTGTAGGGCAAAGGAGCTAGGATTACAACCAAGAATCACCTACCCAGCAAAACTGTTTATAATCCTTCAGAGGGAAAAAGGGATATTCAGTGAGATAGAGAACTTTCAAACACTCTTAATGAAAAGGTCAGAATTGAATAGAAATTTTGACTTTCAAATTCAAACATCAAGAGAAGCATAAAAATATATAAACAGGAAAGGGAAATCATAAAGGAATTAATAAGTTTTAACTGTTTACATTCCTACATGGGAAGATGATACTTATAACTCATAAGAACTTTGTCATTATTAAGGCAGTTAGAAGGAGGATATATAGACAGAGGGTACAGGTGTGCATTGAATATGAAGGGATGATATCTTAAAAAAATAAAATTAAGGGGTAAGAGAGGAATGTACTGGGAGAAAGAGAAAGGGAGAAGTAGAATTGGGTAAATTATTTCACATAAAGGAGGCAAGAAAAAGCTTTTGCAGTAGTGGGGAAGATGGGGGACAGGAAGGGGGAATGAGTGAACCTTACTCTCACCAGAATTGGCCCAAAAAAGGAATGACACTTCTGAAACATATAGAAAACTGAGGCAAATTTATAAAATTAAGAGCCATTCCCTAATTTATAAATGATCAAAAAATATGAACAGTTTTCAGATGAAGTAATCAAAGTAATACCAAAAAACGTGCTCTAACTCACTACTGGTTGGAGAAATGCAAATTCAAACAATTCTGAGGGATTACCTCATACCTGTTAGATTGACCAATAGGACACAAAAGGAAAATGACAAATGTTGGAGGGGAAGTGGGGAAAATGAGACATTAAGTCACTGTTGGAATCATGAACTGATTCCACCATTCTATAGAAGAAATCTGGAACTATTCCCAAAGGGATATAAAACCATGCATACCCTTTGATCTAGCAATATCACTACTAGGTTTGTATTCTGAAAGAGATTAAAAAAAAAAAGGAAAAGGACCTATATGTACATAAATGTTTATAGCAGCTCTTTTCTGGTAGCAAAAGAAAGGAAATTGAGGGAAAGCCCATCAATTGGGGAATGGCTAAACAAACTGTGGTATATGATTGTGATCAAATATTATTGTGCTATATGAAATGATGAACAGGATGCTCTCAGAAAAACCTGGAAATACTTATAGAAGCTGATGTGACATGTACTATGTACAAAGTAACACCAATATTGTAAGATAACCACCTATGAGGGACTTAGCTCTTCTCAGTAATACAATGATCCAAGACAACTCTGAAGGACTTATGTTGAAAAAAGTTATCCATCCCCAAAGAACTGATAGTGTCTGAATACAGATTTAGCATGAATCACATGTATTAATGGGGGCTACTCAGCTGCTGTTCTTTGCTCTCACTGTGTGGTCATTTCCCCTCCTTTTCTAATTAGACATCTCTCTGATATCTTTTTAATGCTGCCTTGTGTGCATTTCTATTTTCCTATTCAATTGTCTTCTTAATACTCTGCTTCTTTAAGGTTTCAGTTTCATCTTTCCTCCCTGACTCCATCCTCTCCCCCATCTATTAAGAAGGCAAGAATATGGTACCCATTATCCCATTAGACATATTAAGTCATGCAAAACATTTCTGCATTAGTCATGTTCTGAAAAAGGAAGAAAAATAAAAAAAGAAAAAATATGATTCGATCTATACTGGAATCCCTAACATTTGCTACGAATCTCTCCATTCCCCTTTAGGTGATCCAAAATTGTGATTCCTTAAAGAGGGCAAGACCATGTACCACTATTGAGAGGGCAGTGATATTATCAAGATGAGAGAACCTTGGGATCATTGAAAGTGCTGGGCAGCTTCCCAAATGCGCCTAGTCTGGCTTCTTCCTCCCATCTGCTTCTAGGCTCGGGTCGTTGTCCCTGGTCCTTGTCACAAGTGTTTGTGCAGATAGCCCTGCCCTATGGATTGTCTACTCAACTATAGTCATAGTCTGGACCAAAGGATTTACTCCAGTGTCTTTTTCCTGTGTGGGCAGTTCTTGGACTCTCTGATCTTCTCTGACGCCTTCCAGCCCAGTGTTATCTGCAGGGAGCCGCGTGTGCAGGACCTCCCCATCTCTAGGGAATCTCACCCTACCATGTCAGGGCCAAGTATGTTTTCCACTTCAGTGCTTCATTTACTAATAACCAACTTCGTCTCTGTTGTGATTATCAAGGAATCTTGCACAGCCTTAACCCAGGCTCAAGAGATGCCTCACATACTTGCTGGTTGTGTGGCTGTGGGCTGCTCACTCAACCATTCTTAGCCTCATTTTCCTTATCTGCAAAGTGGTGATAATGATAGTACCTACTTTGTAGGTTCATTGTGAGCATCAAATGAGATCATACAGGTAAAGTGCTTTTTAAAGGTTTTTTTTGGAGGGCATAGGTGGTGCAGTGAATAGAGCACCGGCCCTGGAGTCAGGAGGACTCAGTTCAAATCCATCCTCAGACACTTGACACTTACCAGCCCTATGACTTTGGGCAAGTCACTTAACCCCAATTGCCCTCCAAAAAAAACCTTTTAAAAGCACTTTACCAGACACCAAAATACTGGATGAGCCCCCTTTTGTAGGTTTTATAGGACACATTGATCAAGTAACCCAGAAAGAGGAGGCTTGACTGGATTACTAGCAGTGCTGTTGGAGGGAGGGCCTCCAGCCACAAGCTCTTACATCTACTGAGGCATTGACATATCCAGAAGAACATTAGTGATGCTAGTGTTACAGGCATCAAGAGAACACTGGCTACAGTTCAGAGTTCACTTATGTCTGAGGTGACGAGAAAAGTTCTTTGCTATTCCTAGAACCTCAAAACCCAAATCTTTGATGTAAAGATGAAACAAATCTAAAATTTATGATGGAGTCACAAATTAGGCATACACACCAGGCTCTACTTATGGCCAAGTTCAATGATGGCCTGAGTGCCTCTGATCCCTTTTCTGCCATGTTTATAGATGACTTTTGTCAGCTCCATTTTTATATTTGAGAGAACAAAGTGAAAAATGATATGGAAGAATTGCTAAAAGATGATCAATGAGACAAAGTTAACCATATAATACAGTCTAAGTTCCCAAAATGAGAATTTCCAATCTGGCTTGCATTCTTTGTCTATATGACACAGTATTTTCCATATAGTACCATATTTGTTCTGAATACTTCTTCCCTTTTTGTCCCAGATGTTTTCACTCTATAATGGGGATGCATAGAGACCTTCATAAACCTTCCTACATCTTTGAGAAAGTCTCACCTCCATTCATTAAAGAACAGAGAGACATCCAGGACAGCAATCAGTAGCAAAGCAATTTGGTATATTAATCTAAGAATTTTCTTTTCCTTCAATGAGTCCTTAACTCTTAAAAATAAAAGAATCGTTAAAAAAAAAAAAAACTGCTGCCATGTACGTAATTGGGACCTGAAGCTTTTGGTCAAGTAGATTGCCAGAATTTTTTTTTTTTTTTTTTGCTTTCTCCATTGGTCACTCATGGTGATCCACAAGTATAACCCCTGCTCCCAGGGAAGCCAAGGTTGACAATGGATGGAGTGAGTTTGTGAGTGCAGAGCAGCAATGGGCTAGGCCACTCAATCAGATCCTCACTAAATACAACATCAATATGGTAAGCCCCTGGAAGCAGGGAGCCACCACACTTTCTAAAGAGGGGTGAAAGGGCCCAGGTCAGAAATGAGCTGGTCAAAGTTCCAATGGGGATCAGCAATGGGGAGAGAGAGAGAGAGTTTCAAATTGCCTTCTCTTTGTTCCAGAGATTGTCCACATCAGAGCAGACTGCACTGTAGTCCAGCTTTGTGTTTTCTCTCAACCATTAAACTGTAAGGTCCTTGAGGGCAGGGACTGCCTTTTGCTTCTTTTTGTATCCTCAGTGCTTAGTACAGTGCCTGGCACATAGTAGTCACTTAATCATGATTAACTGACTGATTTGCTAATGATGCTTGTAGGCAGACACAAATCACTGCTTTCCCAAGCTAAGGAACAGAGAAGGAAGAAGGAAAAAGCACACAAGAACAAGTGTCAGCCATTTCCCTCTCTCCCTGCCCAGGTGCTGTTTGTTGCTTTTTCAAATGTAGCCCTTTATTAGTCCAGGTAAGAGCCAAATGGATAATTCTTTCAGAGATCTCCTCCAAAAGGGCAGTTTCTGTTTGAAAAAAAGAACACAAATTGAGAGCAGAGTACTAATATGATGAGAATATGTTGGTGTTATCTTAAAACGTGAATGGAAAAAAAGAATGTATAAGCATTCCCAGGATTGGTCATGTCCTGATTTTTCACTTTGGATGGAAACTTGAATAGATTTCACATCTCTCCTTCCTTTGTAAGGATTGAAAGAGAAGTTGGGAAACAGCATCTGAGTCCGAAGTCCCAACGATCTGGTAGGTGAACAGTAGCCAATACTTCCAAAAGGCAACCTTTTTAAAAGTGAGAAAAGCAGAGCCAGCAAAGAGGGAATTTGGATACAGCCACTTGCCACATTGCAAGAAAAGAAAGGACTCCCCTGACAGGCACATTCTGAGACTGCCTAAGCAGAGGCATGCTGCCATGGTGGGGCATTCCTCTGTCAGAAAAGATTGGGGACAGCACACTTCCAATTTCTTCTATAAACAGCCATCAAGCCGGGGAAACACAGGGTCTGTTGTATTCACTCAGGCCATTAGCCCACCAAGTCTGATACTCAGTTGTCCACTGAGTCTGGCCAAAGCCAATAGTTTATGGTTTTAAAGAATGTGGGAAAATTACAAAATCAAAACCTGTCTGATTCTGCAAGGAACTTAAATTAAAATGTGCCTTAAACTAATTTTTAAAAGACCAGCTACAGAATAGTATTTAAAAAATAAAAAGAGCTGAGAGGAAACTTGGAAAAAAAAAAACTAATTTCGGAATTTTGGAGAGTTGGGGAAAAGGACAGAGTTGAAAAACAAATGAATTGTTTAAAAAAATTTACAAAAAAATGTCTGCTCCTTAAGGAGGCAACATGGAACAGTAAAGAGCAGACCCCAAAGTCAGAAAGACCCAAGTCCCACTTCAGAAACACATGAACTGTATGGTTCTAGGCAAGTCACAAAAGGGTTGAGTAGCCCTGGCAGCTCTGAAGACTCTGACCTGACAGGCAGAGGGAATTTCCTTACGAGGAATTCCCAACACCAATGAAATCACAGGTCCAGATTCTCACCTGCTTACCCTAAAATATATATATAAAGTGTCTTTTCTCTGACTCGGAACTAGAAATATTTTCCTAAAATGTAAATGAAGATATTTTTCCACATGAGCTTATTCATTCCTGTGTGAATAAATGACTTCATAGAATTATAAGACTTGGGAAGGAGTGTTAGAGATGATTTAGTCTAGCCTCACCTCCTGTTACACTTCACAGAGAATCTGAGGTCCAAAGAGGTTCAGTCACACTTTCCTAGGTCTCAAAGGCCCAGCAATGACAGGATTCGAACCCAGTTCCTTGGACTGCACTGTAACACACTACAAGAAACTCCCATTTTTATTGCAAAGCCCTCACCCTCAAAGAAATAGGCCAAGATTTTGATTCAACTCACTTTAACAAACATGACAAAAGGGACTATTTTCAAAACTGCAAAAGGGCCAATCCTAGAAGAGCTTATAATAATTATTGTTGTTGTTGAAGTCATTTTTCAGTTACGTCCAATTCTTTGTAACCCCACTAGGTGTTTTCTTGGCAAAGATACTGGAGTAATAATAATAACTGATAATAATAATAGTAATAATGATAATAATAATAACTGCACATTGGGCAGCCTGAGAGACGTCAGGGAAGAAGCCAATTAAAGACTGACCTGGCCACCTGGAACCCAAAATCAGTCCATCTGTCAAGCACAAAGCATTGGTAAGCTGGGGATAGACATGATAAGCACTTAATAATTGCTTCTAGCCTTGCCATACAAAGAAAGACAACCCAACCCTACCCTCAAGGAGCACACATTCTAATAGCATGTAAATAAGCAGAGATGAGGCATTCATAAGATAAACACAGAGTAAAGGAAACGTCATCTGAGAGGGGAGGGCTTTAGCACCAGAAGAGATTAGGAAGTCCTCCTGTAGAAGGTGGAACTTGAACTAAGCCTTGGAAGAAGACAGGAGGCCAGAGGCAGGGAGTGAGGAAGGAAGAGGTGGCAAATATGAGCAGGGTTGGAAAGGCAGGCTGAATGCCAGGCTGGGGTGTCTGGGTCTTATCCTTGAAGCACTAAGGAGCCACTGATTTTTCTTTTTCTGAGCAGGAGAATGGCACGCTCAGACCTAGGAAACCTATATCTGTTAAAGTCTAGGGGAAGAAGAACTAGAACATGCCTGGAACATAGAACTTAGAGGAAGGAAATAGGGTAAGCATTTATATAGCACCTACGGTGTTCCAGTCACAGTGCTGCTAAGGGCCTTATAATTATTTCATTTGGTCCTTACAACAACCCTCAAAGGTTGTCCTGTTATCTCCATTTTATACTTGAGGAAATTGAAGCAGAGATTAAGTGACTTTAGGGAATGGGAATGGGAATGGGGGTGAAGACCTCCCCTGCTGTGAAGATAAACTCTGTCCCCTGATAGGCTGAATGTAGTCACATGGGGCTGGTGGTGGGAGGAGTTTGCTGAAGAGAAGCTGGTAGGGAGCTAGTGAGACAGTTGGGGACAGAGGAGCTTAGGCTAGGAGATAGAGAGTTTGGTGAGTAAATATTGATCTTGTATTGGTTTGTGAGAAGGCTAAAGGACAGCATGGCTCTCAGCATTACATGGCTTCTGAAATATCTTTGGTACTATGATGGAATCAGCTTACTGGTTTTGGGATTCAGTTTTCTGATGTCTAAATAAATCCTTCAGCTTTATCCTCTATCTGGAGAATCTGGCATATTTTGCAGTAGAAAGTCATGCAATACTTATAGTCATGGTCTCTATCATGATCATGGGCACTGTAAATACTGCATTGGTGCTACACTTGCCCAGGGTCACACAGCTAGTAAGTATCTGAAGCCAGCTTGACTGATTAAAGAAGATCTTCACATTATAAAATAAATCAGCTCCCCTTACAGTCTTGTGTTTCTAACTACTAAGCAACATAAATAGTCTCCATAGCTCAATGATCAGGGCTGGTAGCTTCACACGGACCAATGAACACACAATGGTGACCCATCCAGATACATTCTTCTGGGCTAGTTTCCTAAAGCCTTACATTAGGGATGGATTTTTAATTTTTCCTTTTAGAGGGGAAAGTCAAGTACTTGGTTTTCACTTGAAATGTCTGCTGCTCTGAGGCAAGAATGGGAAAGTAAAACTATACAAGAGAAGCCTTAAATACCACAACTCAGTCAATCAGTAACTTTGGACAATGAAAGCCCCACCCCCACCCCAGCTAATACTGAGCTCCCAGTGTACCATGAGAGGGGCTGAACCATTCAACAGGTCAGGGACTGGCATGGACATAGGCGAGTACAGCCTGGATGCTGCCTGACTTTAAACATGCAAAACCCAGGCACAACTCTTAGAAAGCTTCAAATAGATAGTAGCTTCTGTATGTTGACAAAGTGGGGGTTCATGACTCATCTTCCATTCTCTTTTTAGACTGGGTATCCCAATCTCTCCCTGGCTGGAAGTGTGGGGCCTACTAGAGGCCTGATACCAATTCTGATCTGCACAGAATTCTGTTTCCCACCTGGGCATGTTTGTCCCCTCAGGCAGCATAGTAATCCCCTCGTATCTGGAGCTCCCAATATTAGTGTTGAACTCAAGAGGTCTACTCCCAGTTAGCTTTAGCCTGACTACAGCTCAGAACCCCCAAACTCAGCATCTTCAGTAACAAGGAATACAAGTGGGCACCACCATACATGGCCACTCATTTTCATGGAGCTCTATTGTTCCTCTGTATTCCCCTTCTCTGTAGCCATGAAACCTTCCCTATTCTTATTGTGGCATAGTGGAAAGGGTCCTGGATTTGAAGCCCAGCTCTTCCATGCCCACCTCAGTCACTTCAGGCAAGTGACTTCCCTCCCCTGGGGCTCAGTTTCCTCATCTGTAAAATGAAGGGGTTGGTCTAGATAACCTCTAGACAGCCTTCCAGCCCTAGATCTCTGAGTCTATGCTCCCTTTCATCCTGGATTGCTAACCAGAGGGGGATGAAGACGGCCAGGAAGATAAAGAAGGCTGGCTCATCCCATTCATGATGATGGCAATTTGTCATCACCAGCATTATCACCAGCTGTTAGACGCTCCCATTGTTCCAGGGTCTGGAACCTCCTCAAAACACTCCCTTGAACAGTCTTCCCTGCAAGATCTGACCCCCACTGGAAAAGCATTTCACAAAAGGAGATAGGAAGATTCTAACATTTAAAGGAAATGAAAAGAATCACAAGTGTGAGAAATGTACAAAATTTCACAAGCAACAAAACATCGGACTGTTACCTTAACAGAAAAATATTTCCACAAACACCACTGGTGATTTAAAAAACAGTCACACAGCTTGAACAAGCAAACCAGGAACTTCATGTGAGTCACACTGATGTGGGAAAACTCATAACGAACACAAATGAAAACCAATATTCACGTGGAATCCAAAAACCCAGAATCACAAAATTGGTGAGCTGGAAAAGACCTAGGTGGCCATTAGGTCCAAATTAGACAGAAAAAAAATTCTCACCATAACACCCCCAAGAATGAACATCCAGTCAAAAACATCCTAATACAGCGCCTCAAATGGCCTCTTGGCAACTTCCATCCATCGGTACTGGCTCTACCCTCAGAGCTAAGCAAACCAAGTGTAATCTGAAGACAAACATCTTATCAGAAAGCAGGAAAATATCTATATGAAAGAAGAAATATCTATACGAACGGTCTATATGAAAGAAACTTCTTACACAAAAAGACTATCCAGAAATATTTTCCCGTCTAGATCTTTCTTTTTCATTCTAAACTTAACACCAGGTAAAATGAGCATTTCCATCTCTAGAATAGAACAGGAAAAAAGATGGTCAATGAAACCATGAATCTCCCCCTTTTCCTTTTGCTTTTGTTTTTAAGTACTTAAGAAGTCTAATAAAAACAGCGCTGTGAACATTTGTTGCTGTCCAGTCCTTTCAGTCATATCTGATTCTTTGTGAGCTCATTTGTGGTTTTCTTGGCAGAGACAAAGAAGTGGTTTGCCATGTCCTTCTCCCGCTTGTTTTACAGATGAAGAAATTAAGGACAACAGGGTTAAGTGACTTTCCCAGGGCTACACAGCTAGTAAGTGTATGAGGCTGGATTTGAACTCTGGAAGATGAGTCTTCCCAACTGCACTATGTATTATGAGGACACCTAGCTGTCCTTACTATGTGCTAAGCCTTTATTCATTCATTCATTCAGCATGTAACTTTCAAAGTTGTCCTGCTTCTCTGTGATTCCTTCTGCCCTTCTTATTCTCTTCTGTGAGTTTTTAAATGCCTAGATGATCCTTTTTTTTTTTTAGCAACCCTTCCCAAAGTCCTGTTCTCCCATTTCTGTTACTACCCTGGCACCTGCCAAATTGGCACTTTTCATGCATTGTGGACAGATGGTGTCTGGTGGACAGATGGACAGAATTACAGATTCTTTAAGAATTTGGATCTGCTGTCCTGGGTCTCACATTCAAGAAACACAATGTTGTTTAGCAACAAACAAATGACTCTGGTTTAAAAATTTCATTGAGATAATTAAAAAAAAAAAAAACAACCACAGCTATTTTTTGAAATTCCATAAAGTAGAAATGGAGATTTATATCTCTCTCATATGCACATGTTCATATGTACATGTATACGTAACATAGTGGAGAGAGTATTTAGTGAGGGCACTAAATCTGCCTCTGAAATTAGCTATGTGACCACAGTCAAGTAACTGAACTTCTATGAAGCTCAGTTTTCCCATCTTTAAAATCAAAGGACTGAATCTCCAATCTTACTTCAAACTAAAAGGCTACCCTATTGTCTATTCTGGGTTCTTCCCTCCCTCTTTGATGAAACTGACACTGGATCCCTCTGAAAGCAAAAGAAATTTTGCTTTTGGTATCAAAGAAATGCAAGATTCCAATGATCTGTGATTAAATGATTTTTGTTGCAGCCAATGCCAACTTAGAAAGAAAGCCCATGTGGGTGGGGAGCCTCACCTCCATCTCTCTGTTTATCCTTACTAGCTGAGTTAGGTCAATTAAATCAGTTATTGAAGTTTAAAAATGCCCTACATCACTTCCTCACAATCCACAACAAGTGATATTTTCCTAGACAAAGTGTGGTATCCAAACAAGAAAGGTTGTTCTCCAGAAACACTGTCATTCTTTGACCCTATGACTTGGAGAACACTACTGGGTACTGGGGTAGCAGAAGAGTGATGGATCTTCTTCTTGTTCAGTGTGTGTCTGACTCTTTGTGACCCCAGCTTTGTGTCCCAGTTAGTAAATGTCTAAGGCCAGATTTGAACTCAGGAAGATGAGTTTTCTTGACCGGGTCCAGTGTTTTGTGCACTATGGCGCCATCTAGTTGCCCCTAGTGGATAGCTCTTACTTGATAACGTAGTATTCCCTCTGGTGAACCAGGTTTTAAGACTGGTCAGTCTCAGTCAGGAGATGTCAAGATTTAAGATTATTGTCTATTTCAATATTCTCAGAATTTGTGTGTATATGTATGTGTGAGAGACAGACAGACAGAAAACTTTAGCCCTTGTTCCTCTTAGGGGCTACTGCTCCCTTTCACAGTCTTCTGGACTTTGGAGGAATACACAGTGACATCCTTTTAAGCATACACAGTAACAAGTCATTCTCTTCAATGGTCATTCCTGGTGCTCATTAGGCCATGAAACAGGGGCCCAAAACAAAGAGCTACTGAATCACACCCACATCTTATCTCAGTCTAGGAAACCTAAGAACCACAAAGTCTCCTCAAACTTGGTGCTGCATTTGTCAACCATATTCTGAGTATGGGGATGAGCTCTGCATTACAAAGAGTGAAAGAAGAGTATGAGAGAGAGAGAGAGAGAGAGAGAGAGAGAGAGAGAGAGAGAGAGAGAGAGAGAGAGAGAGAGAGTGTGTGTGTGTGTGTGTGTGTGTGTGTGTGTGTGTGTGTGTGTGTGTGTGTGAGGGGCGGGGGAGAGGAGGGAAAGAGAGAGTGGGGGCAGTAAGGAGGGAAGAGTCCAAAGGAGAAAGAGATGAGACCCTTTGTTGTTGTTGCTGCTTGGAAGGGAGGGGAGGAGGGAGGAGAGGAGGCAGGAGATGAGACACTCCTTAGCCTGTTCTGATAAATCATAAGGGTCTTTTTTTTTTACCAGAGCTAACATTGGAGAAATCTAAGTTGCATTTTTAAACCAATTCATAAAAGCAGCATTTCCTCAGTCTACTATCCTAATAGCCACAC
>WOXC01003107.1:0-38449 GCA_011680675.1 Gymnobelideus leadbeateri | reverse complement strand
AAATGCATCATTCTCAGATCATGATGCAATAAAAATTATATGCATCAAAGGGCCATGGAAAGACAGACTAAAAACTAATTGGAAATTAAACAATTTAATCCTAAAAAATTGGTGGGTCAAACAAGAAATTATAGAAGTGGGGCGGAGCCAAGATGGCAGAGTAGAAACAGCTCATCCAAGCCACTCTGCCCCCAGATTCCCTCCAAACTATGTAAAACGGGACTCTGAACAACTTCTGGAGCCCCAGCACCCACAGAACGACACAGAGAAGCTAACCTCCCGCTGAGGACAGCCCTGCAGGAAGGACCAGCGCAGCAGTCTGGGAGCCGGCAGCGCACAGAGTGCAGGGAGCCGAGCCCAGGTCCCTGTGAGCCGAGGTTTTAGCCCCATGGCGGCAGGGCCAGCAGCCGGCTGGAGAGACCCCAGAACTCCAGCAGCTGTGGCGACTCCAGAATTATCAACATAGACATGCCTAGGACAAAGTGAGAGGTTAGTGTCCTATGGACTTTGGGACCAGTATTTGGGGAATGCGTTGGCTCCCTCCCCTGGGGGCTAGAAGCCGCTGAAGAGACACGCCATTTTGTAGTTTTCAGAGGCAGCTCCAGCTCCCGGCCTGCAAATTGTAGGGAGATCCAGCGATCAGTCTTGGGGGGGTAATCGCTCTTGCTTTAACCTCCCTGGATCTGGATTGTGATCTGGGGTGGAAGTTGTGGGTTGGTTTACAGCTTGCCGGCAACGGAAGTTGCCCCCCATATGTCTGGGACAAAAATTCCTATATCTGGCCTTAAAGCCATAGTGTGGCAACAAGTCCAAAAGTCAAATAATTAAGTGGCAACATGCCAAGGCAAAGGAAACAGAAAAATGCAACCCTAGACTCCTATTTTGGGGGCATAGAGAGGGAAAAGGACTGTGAGGTCAGAAGTCCTGCTCCAAAAGCTCCAGGGGAAAACATGAGCGGGTTGCAGGCCATAGAGGACCTTAAGAAGGACTTTAAAAATCAAATAAGAGAAGTGGAGGAAAAATTGGAAAGAGAAATGAGAAGGATGCAGGAAAAGTATGAAATGAGGGTCAACAGCCTGACTGAGGAAAACAACACCTTAAAAAATAGACTAGCTCAAATGGCAAAGGAGGCCCAAAAGGGCAATGAGGAGAAGAATGCCTTAAAAAGTCGAATTTGCCAGATGGAAAAAGAATCTCAAAAGTTCACTGAGGAGATTTATTCCTTCAGAGTTAGACTGGAGCAAATGGAAGCTAATGACTTTATGAGAAATCAAGATGCTGTTAAGCAGATCCAAACAAATGAAAGATTAGAAGGCAATGTGAAATATCTCATGGGAAAAACCACTGACCTGGAAAATAGATCCAGGAGAGACAATTTAAAAATTATTGGACTACCTGAAAGCCATGATCAAAGGAAGAACCTAGAAATCACCCTTCAAGAAATTCTCAAGGAAAACTGCCCTGATGTTTTAGATCCAGAGGGCAAAATAGAGGTTGAAAGAATCCACCGATCACCTCCTGAAAAAGATCCCAAAAAGAAACTCCCAGGAATATTATAGCCAGGTTCCAGAATCCCCAGATCAAGGAGAAAATACTACAAGCAGCCAGGAAGAAACAATTTCAATATTGTGGAAACACAATCAGAATAGCCCAGGACCTGGCAGCTTCTACACTGAGGGATCGAAGGGCATGGAATGTGATATTCCAGAGGGCAAAAGAACTGGGAATGAACCCAGGGGTCACCTACCCAGCAAAACTGAGTGTTTTGTTTCAGGGGAAAATATGGTCATTCAGTGGAATAGAGGACTTTCAAGCATTCTTGAGGAAAAACCAGAATTGAATAGAAAATTTGACATCCAGACACAAGAAGGAAGAGATGCCTGAGAAGGTAATCAGGGAAAAGAAATCAAAAGGAACTTATCAAAGTTGAACTATTTACATTCCTATATGGAAAAGCAATATCTGTGACTGATGATATCTTTCTCACTATGAAAATAATGGAAGAAGGGGGTGTGGTCATATGAATACATATGTGAATGTGTGTGTATATGGTTACAGTTATATATGGATAGAGGGCATAGGTTGAATTTGTTGGGAAGGGAGAATACTCAAGGGATGAAATTATGAGGTGAGAGAGGAAAGTGGCAAGAGGAGATGGGGAGAGACAGGTGGGTAAACTATCTCATGTAGGGGAAGTGGTTGCAAGGGAGGGGGAGAATAGGAAGGCTAAAAAGGTAAAACCACATTCTCATTGAATTTGGTTCAGGGAGAGAATGACATACATACTAAATGGGATATCTCAACCTGCAGCAGGATAGGGGGAAGGGGGATGAGAGGAGGGATGATGGATGGGAGGGCATCCTTGGGGGGAGGGGAGGTTGGAAGTACCCACTATAGAAGAGGGACAGGATCATGTAGGGAATGGACCAGGTGGGGGGTGGGATGAGTGGGAGGGAATTATAAACAGCCTTGTACAATATATCTACTATGATAATGTTTTGCATAGCTAGACATGTACAACATATACTGAATTACTTATCTCCCCAGAGGGAATGGGTGACAAGGGAGGAAGGAAATGGATCTGAAATTCGAGGTCTTAACATTAAATGTTTCAAATATATATAAATACTATTATTAATACTCTTTTGCTTGTAATTGGGAGATAAGATGTGCAGGCATTGGGACACAAAGATTCACCTTCCCCTAATGGAAAAGTCGAAGGGGATATGGGAGAAGGTATGGGAGAGAGCAGATTGGAGGAAGTGATATCTTGTGGGACTGCTATTCTGGGTGGTTGGGTAGGGGAATAACGGGGGGGAAATGACTGTAACTCAAAATCTGGAGGAAATGAATGATGTAAAACAGAAGTTAATAAAGCATTTGTTTAAAAAAATAATAATAAAACATCTTATGGATTCAAAAAAATAAAAAAATCAAATGTCTTAAGAATATATAAATACTTTTATTAATACTATGTTACATATAATTGGGAGATAAGATGTGCAGGCATTGGGGCAGGGGGATTCACCTTGACCTACCGGAAAAGTCAAAGGGGGTATGGGAGAAGAGATGGGAGAGAGCAGATTGGATGAGGGGATATCCTGTGGGACTGTTATTCTGGGGTCATGGGTAGGGGAAAATGGGGAAAAATTGTAACTCAAAAACTGAGGGAAATGAATGATGTATACCAAAAGTTAATAAAGCATTTGAAAAAAAAAGAAATTATAGAAGCAATCAATAATTTCATTCAAGAAAATGATAATAATGAGACAACATACCAAAATTTGTGGGATGCACTAAAGGCAGTTCTCAGGGGAAGTTTTATGTCCCTGAGTGCATACTTAATTAAAGCAGAGAGAAGGGAGGTCAATGGATTGGACATGCAATTGAAAAAGCTAGAAAAAGAACAAATTGAAAATCCCCAATTTAGTACTAAATTAGAAATATTGAAAACCAAAGGTGAGATGAATAAAATTGAAATTAAGAAAACTATTGAATTAATAAATAAAACTAAGAGCTGGTTTTATGACAAAATCAACAAAATTGATAGACCCTTAGTCAATATGATAAAAAAAAGAAAGAAGAAACCAAATTATGAGTATCAAAAATAAAGAGGGTGAATCTACCTCCAATGAAGAGGAAATAAAAAAAAATAATGAGGAATTATTTTTCCCAATTGTATGCACATAAATATGACAATCTTAGTGAAATGGATGAATATTTACAAAATCACAAGTTGCCCAGATTAAATGAAGAGGAAGTGAATTACCTAAATAATCCCATCTCAGAAAAAGAAATCAAACAAGCCATCAATGAACTCCCTAGGAAAATATCTCCAGGGCCAGATGGGTTTACTAGTGAATTCTATCAAACATTTAAAGAACAATTGGTTCCAATACTCTACAAACTATTTGGGAAAATTCGTGAAGAAGGAGTCCTACCAAACTCTTTCTATGACACAAATATGGTACTGATTCCTAAATCAGGAAGAGATAAAACAGAGAAAGAAAATTATAGACCAATTTCCCTCATGAATTTAGACGCAAAAATTCTAAATAAAATATTAGCCAAAAGACTCCAACAACTTATCACAAAAATAATACACTCTGAATAGGTAGGATTCATTCCAGGAATGCAAGGATGGTTTAATATTAGGAAAACCATCAGTATAATTGAGCATATCAACAATAAAACTAGCAGAAACCACATGATCATCTCAATAGATGCAGAAAAGGCTTTTGACAAATTACAACATCCATTCCTATTAAAAACACGAGAAAGTATAGGAATAAATGGAGCCTTCCTTAAAATAGTTGATAGCATCTATTTAAAACCATCAGGAAGTATTATATGCAATGGGGATAAACTAGAAGCCTTTCCAATAAGATCAGGAGTGAAACAAGGGTGTCCACTATCACCCCTCTTATTCAATCTGGTACTAGAAACACTAGCAGTAGCAATTAGAGAAGAAAAAGAAATCAAAGGAATAAAATTAGGCAAAGAAGTGACCAAGCTATCACTCTTCGCAGATGATATGATGATATACTTAGAGAATCCTAGAGAATCAAGTAAAAAACTACTTGAGACAATAAATAAATTTGTCAAAGTTGCAGGATATAAAATAAACCCACATAAATCCTCAGCATTCCTGTACATCTCTAATGAAACTCAACAGCAAGAGACAGAAAGAGAAATCCCACTGTAGACATTATAAAATATTTGGGAATCTACTTGCCAAAACAAACCCAGAATCTATATGATCACAGCTACAAAACCCTTCTCACACAAATAAAATCAGATCTAAATAGTTGGAAAAATATCAATTGCTCATGGCTGGGTCGAGCTAATATAATAAAAATGACAATTTTACCCAAACTAAACTATATATTTAGTGCCATACCAATCAATTTACCAAAAAAACTACTTTCTAGAGTTAGACAAAATAATAACAAAATTTATTTGGAAAAACAAACGGTCTAGAATATCAAGGGAATTAATGAAAAGAAATGCTAGGGAAGGTGGACTAGCTATGCCAGATCTTAATCTGTATTATACAGCAGCAGTCATCAAAACTGCTTGGTACTGGCAGAGGTGTAGAGTAGTAGATCAATGGAATAGATTAGGTGCAGGAGACCCAGCAGTTAATGAATATAGTAATCTATTGTTCGATAAACCCAAAGACCCCAGTTTTTGGGATAAGAATGCACTGTTTGACAAAAACTGCTGGGAAAACTGGAATACAGTATGGCAGAAACTGGGCATAGACCATTATCTAACACCATATACCAAAATCAAGTCTAAATGGGTGCATGATCTAGGTGTAAAGGATGATACTGTAAGCAATTTGGGAAAGCAAGGAATAGTTTACCTGACAGATTTGTGGAGAGGGGAAGATTTTAGGACCAAACAAGAATTAGAGAGCATTATAAAATGCAAAATGGATAATTTTGATTACATTAAATTGAAAAGCTTCTGTACAAACAAAGCCAATGTAACCAAGATCAAGAGGGAGGTGGGAAATTGGGAAAGAATTTTTACAACTTGTGTCTCTGATAAAGGACTCATTTCTAAAATTTATAGAGAACTGAGCCAAATCTATATGAATACAAGTCATTCCCCAATTGATAAATGGTCAAAGGATATGAACAGGAAGTTTTCAGAGAAAGAAATTAAAGATATCTATAAGCATATGAAGAAATGCTCTAAATCACTATTGATTAGAGAAATGCAAATCAAAACTACTCTGAGATACCACATCTCTCCAGTCAGATTGGCTAAGATGACAAAACAAGAAAGTGACAAATGCTGGAGAGGATGTGGACAAATTGGAACACTAATACATTGCTGGTGGAGTTGTGAACTTATCCAACCTTTCTAGAGAGCAATCTGGAATTATGCCCAAAGGATTATAAGTAATTTCATACCCTTTGACCCAACAATATCACTTCTAGGGTTATTCCCAAAGAGATCACAGAAGTGGAAGAAAGACCCATATGTACAAAAATATTTATAGCAGCCCTTTTTGTGGTTGCAAAGAATTGGAAACTAAAGAGGTGCCCATCAATTGGGGAATGGCTAAACCAAGTTGTGGTATAAGAATGTAATGGAATATTATTGTGCTATAAGAAACGAGGAGGTGACGATTTCATAATTACCTGGAGAGACTTATACAAACTGATGCTGAGTGAGAAGAGTAGAATCAGAAGAAATTTGTATACAATCACAGACATACTATATCTGTGATGACCAATTATGACAGACTGGACTCTCTTCAGCAATGAAGTGATTATAAGTCAATCCTGAGAGACTCAAGAAAGAGAGAAATGCGCCATCCAGAGATATCACTAGAAAGAACTGAGCCTGAATCCTGATGGAAGCAAACTAAATGATCTTTTTCTTTTCATTGTTTGGTTTTATTTCTTCTTTACCATCTTTCATCCCACCTAGTACAATACACCTTTGTAATTGGACTAATGTCTAATATGAATGTATTTGCAGATCCTATACTGGACTATATGCTGTCATGGGGGGAGGGAGGAGGGAAGTAAAGGAAATTTGAAAATCAAGGAACTATGGAATTGAATCTTGTTAACTGAAACTAAACTAATAAATTAATTTTTAAAAAAAGTTACTGTGGAAAAGGAAGAGAAGGAATTCATGAGTCCACCAGTTAGACAACAGTCACAAGGACTCATTTGAGCAAAGATATGAGACTGGGAAAGTCTAGTGGATGGTTGAGGGAAAATGAATCACCTAATTTTTCTGGAACATTAATAACTTAGAGGAAGGACTGGAAGAGGACAGAGGAGCCAAATTGTATTGGGCCTTAAATGACAGGAATTTGAACTTTAAATGTCCTCACCTATAAAATAAAAGGACTGGATTGGAAGACTTCTAAGTTAAAAAAAAAAGTATTTCTAATGAAAGTAGGGACATAGGATCTGTAACTGAAAGTAGATGGTTGTGTGTTGTCTCTTGGTAGGGGAGCAATTAGGTTGACTGGAGAAAGAACAAATATATGTCTCTAATCAATGAAAGCAAATATTACTTATCTGTCTTCTTGCCATCCATTGGCAAGTTGGGTTAGGGGGCAGAAAGACTATCATATACCTGTTGTGGAGCGGGGTAGAGGTGACTGGTTCTTGTTGACAGCCTGGTGGTTGTTGGGTTGAGGTTGAGTAATAAGAGCAATCAATCCATCATCATGGGAAACATTCAATAAGGACCTTATGGCCCTCAAGTCTGATTTTCCAGAAACGAGAGCCTTAAATCCTCCAAGAAGATATAACACCACCAGTGCATTGATAGGCAGGGTTAATAGAAAAAAAAATTGCCAGGATGGAATATGAAGCATGGTTAAATTTAATGGTCCTGTGATATACTCACAAAAATGGGCAGCAGCTTGAGAAAAAAAATTTTTTTCAAATGAGAGAGGTGTGTTCCTAGAAAGGTAAAGCAGCAGTGTGCTTAAGAGAGTCCATTGGCCTGGAGGGTTTGGGGACGGGGTGTATGGCTAAATATGAAGAAATGGTCAGGCTGGAATTAGAAGTATGGATGGAGATGCTTAGATATTGTGAGACAAGGGAACATAAATGAATCTGGAGAACATGGACAAAAACAGATTTCCAGAGATGAATGTTTAAATATACCAGGAGGGTTCTATTGCAAGATTGAAGGTAATACTCAGGGATCCTTTTGGTATGTCAGCAAGTTTGATTACATTGGCCATTTGGTCTGGGAGATGTGTCAGCAATGCATAAAATAAGACCCATTTGACCTTAGGATACAGTGGCAGGTCAGTTGCAAAGGGCTGGTGTTCCTCTATGTCACCAGAAGAATTATGGGGATGGGTACTCCACATTCATACAGGTAGAATGAGCAGTTATGTCCAAATGGCAAGGGACAGGTGGAGTGTGGAAAGGCAGTAAAGCAGACTATATGTGTTCAAGATTACAGGTGGTTGAAGGAGGGGATAAAGGGAAGGAAACAGGGGACAGACTTCTGGTGATGGTAGTTCTTTCCACCTGGTTGACTGTAATGGAAATGCAAATTTAAAGATCTTCCCTGCCCCTAGCTTAAGTGCACCTGGAGCCTGTAGTGGGATGATTGTTTTTCAGGAAAGCCCACACCTTGATACTTTGTGATTGGGCTGTGGGTCCAGAAGGTTGTTACATTCTCTGAGCCAGGAGAAGGCTATATAAACCCTGATGGGAGGCTTTGCTTTGGGGCTCACTCTGAGAAGTGTTGTGTGATCTGACCAGATGAGACTCTGGGCAACTGTTGTTGAGAGCCCCCCCGGCTTTGAAAACCCAGATGTTGATGCTTCCCTCTCTGGTAACTGTGATTTGGTATTGATATAATGGTTGGACAGTTTGCAAGTCTGTCTGTTTGATCTGTAAGTTCTGTAACTCTGAAGTTCGGGGTGCTGACCTTTTTCCCCTGAACTAGGTCATGTGTGTTTGTTTGATTAAAGTAAGCTTGTTAACCCATTTTGAGTTGCTTTCCTTTTGAAAAGCAGATCTAAGAACCTGTATTGGCAGTCACCCTGGGGATATTGGGGCGCTTGCTGCTACATTGACCTAGATGGCTTCTGATGGGTAAAAACCAGTATAGAATCAATTAAGTGCTTAAATAAATGGATTTTATTAGGTGCTCACAAGCACTGAGAATGGGACAACTAGGTAGAACACTGGACTTGGAATCAGGAAAACATGGTCAGGAGTTCAGATCCAACCTCAAACACTTACTACCTGTGTCAACTGGACAAATCACTTAACTCTGTTTGCCTTGGTTCCTCTTCTGTAAAATGAAGCTGGAGAGGAAAATGATAAACCACTCCACCATCTTTGCCAATAAAACTCCAATAGAGGGCACATGGAGTCAAATGTCCAAACCAATTAAACAATAAAACACTGATAATACAAATAGAAAAGCAAGATAGCCTCTGCATTTGAAGAATTCAAATTATAAATTGAGG
This sequence comes from Gymnobelideus leadbeateri, assembly GCA_011680675.1. Classification (NCBI taxonomy): domain Eukaryota; kingdom Metazoa; phylum Chordata; class Mammalia; order Diprotodontia; family Petauridae; genus Gymnobelideus; species Gymnobelideus leadbeateri. The sequence goes on along the minus strand of WOXC01003107.1, from coordinate 29,472 downwards.
AAACAACACATAAAGGAGAGTTTGGCTGCATGAAAGATGGAAAGGCTCTGTGATCCTTAGGGTGAAGCTGCTATAAGTCACACAGCCATGCCTAGAGACCAAGGTGGCACTATGAAAGGAAAGATGATAAATCTCAGTGGTAATCCCCCTCTTCATCAAAGCAATAGGAAAGGTCATGTTTGTTAAATAGCCAAGGGTCTTGACAGGTACAGGACCATGATCATTCAGGAGTAAAGTTCCTTACTATAAAGTGGGAAGACATGTAACCAGTAGGTTCCCTCAGGGAAAAGAATCCCATGTCTGTACCATTGACTTTGACTTTCAGTGTGACTAGTGATAGAAATAGTGATCAAAGTCAGAATGGTATGGAGGGAGACAATTTAAGGAAGACGGAAATGAATGCTCAAAGAGCATGGGTTGGAGTGGAGATGTTTGTGTTCACTTGTTTTTATCAGTTGGACATTCTATATCACACAGATATATAAGGTTGGAAGGAGTTGAAGGTTGCTCCTCATACGAGGATGAATCTAGGAGGAAGAGGAATTCTGTTGATGAAAGCAGGTGGTCAGAAGTTTCAAAATCTAGGCACAGCCTTCATGGTCTTAGCATGGATCTTGGGGTGAGGCCTTCAACTGCATAAAGCACCAACCTACTATGTTGAGGGAGCTCCAGAAGCTTACCCTTTAACTCATATTCCACTGGAAAAAAATGAGACCACCTGAGGATGTTATCTTCTATCATCCCTTGAGGCTGCTTTTGACCTCTGGGAATCAGAAGCAGGTCAAGTGGTGTTGTGAGGAAAGAGGGTCCCAAGACTTGGCCTCAAAAAAGAATAAGTGCAAGTGGACCTAGTTGTATTTGACATAAGCCCTAAATAATAATTTATTCCTTGGAGGGTATAATGCAACCTATCTTCTAATTCTCAGATTGCTCCTCTCTAGGTATCATGCCATGTCCCCTCTGCAAGTGCCAAGTTTCCCTCTTTGGAGACCACTACCCTAGATCTATCCTAGGGAAAATAAGGGGTTAATTGTCCAATTTTTAATTTTTTTTCTTGTTTTCCCTTCTGTGTATCTTGGTCTTGAAGTAACTGAGCATTAAAATACAGGTTGATATAATTTGGAGGATTATATAGAGGTTGCCACAGAATGTATCTAATCCTTTATCTTCTGCAACAGATTGCATCAGTTGAAATCACCTTTATGGTAGCCTTTTTATGCAAGCATATCACTAGCATTGACACATAAACAGGAATTCTTCCACCTTTGGCAAATAAATAAAGAAATAGAATCTTGATGGGGGAGTGGAGGAGTGATAGTGAATATTGACATTGGGAAACCAGATGGGCAATGATGGTGTATATAGTACTGCATAAATATAGGTTCAGTTTTATAAAAGAAAAATAGTTTCCCCCACTCCAAGAAATTTTATCTTATGCCATCTTGAACGATAGACAAGAGGTATGCAAGAGAGGGTTACCATGGTAATGAAACCTTGGGATGGTGACCTGGGATCAGATGAAAGAGCAGGGTTGTACCATGCATCACGGACAAGAAAACTTAGTCATAAGGATGATGATCTAGACCACTGGGAGGACAAAGTATATCCCCCAGTAATTAGCATCCTGGCACAAAGCTGGAAATTTCAAGTACAAAATAATAAAATTACTTGAGTATAAAATTACTTTTTCATTCACTTCATTTGCTCAGATGACACATGTAAGCTGTCTTTGAATATTGCATTTATTAAGTGCCTACTGTATGCTAAAGTGCTAGGATTACAAATGCAATACAAATAAGAATTCTGCCTTGGAGTCAGGAAGATATCAATTCAGGTCCTGACCTATCACTAAGTGTGTGACCTTGGGCAATTTATTTAATTATGCTGTGCCTTAATTTCTTCTTCTATAAAATGGGGATAATATGGCAATTAGCTTATGAGAAGTTGTGAGCATCAAGTGAGAAAATATACATAAAACACTTTTCAAAGCTTAAGGAGCTATAAAATTCCAGCTTTTAGTGTTTTTATTAATACGTAATTCTCCTCTTAAAAGTATCACCAAATTGTTCTACAGCACTATCATCATTAAATAGCATCTTTTCCAGACACAGACTACTTTCGAAACAATTGTTCTTTCATTTTACAGTCTAATTCCCAAAATTAGTAAAAACAAATTACCTTTAGGCCTCTATAAAAAGGAAAAAAAAGTTAAATTTTAACAAAATGTAATATTTGATCCTGATATGACAACCACAGAGTTCCATGGAAAGAAATCCATACGCTGTTTGGCATTGAATCCTGCATCATTACTTACTTCATTTAGGTATGTAGGGCTAAGTTGATTTTATGTTGAAATTTGTAGAATCATCTTTTGTCTTATATTGAAACATTTATGGTACCAAAGGCCATGTGGTTGTGAATGGCATTTTCAGTTATCACATCAACTTTGTTTCTGTATTTAAATCAGCCAGTGCTATTTACTGCTTTGCTTACCCAACTTTAATGTCTATTAATACAGAGTACCTTCACTTGGACTCTCTCAGTTTCAATTTATGAGTGGAATTGTGTTTTAATTTAGTGGAACTTTTCATACTGAAAAATAAAGTCCCTTCTTGTCAGGCAAGCAGGGACCTTTAGAAAACTCATATGCATACTGTAAATAGGTTATCATGTCATACCACTAGGTGGTGTGCCCAAGTTTTGAAGGATGATGGCTATTCTAATAAACCGGTGAGTAAATATCTTGTGACCTCTGACTTTCAGGGTACCTCAGCCTCTGATATTTCGATATCTGAAGGAATTTTTACCCTTTTCTCCTTCAATTGCTAGGAATAGACCATACTACTTTGGAATTCTGGGGCTAAACAAAAGAAATTTCCTATCACACTCCTCTTTTTAAGAGTTGCTGTTAATTACACCTTTAGCCAGGGTGGAAGCAAAGGTACAATTCTCTTAGTAGTGGCAATATGTCTAGTGCAGGAATGGGGAACCTGTGGCCTTGAGGTCCTCAAGTACAGCCCTCTGACTGAATCTAAACTTCACAGAACAAATTCCCTTAATAAAAGGATTTATTCTCTAAAACTTGGACTCAGTCAAAAGGCCACACCCAAGGACCTAGATAGCACATGTTCCCTTCCTCTGTCAAGTGTCTTTAATACATGGAGTCCTTCTTTACTTTTATCTCTGTGTTATGGAAGTCTCTGGCTGTCTGATGAAGTCTAATTCTATTAGTCTCTCACCAAAATTCATAATTGAAGGCAATGCTAAATTTCAGTTAGAGGTTAGTAAAAATAAAGATGATTATCTTTGCCATCCTGGTTCATAGACCCCCTGAAATCTATCCAGAGACCCTTTGGGATATCTGTGGACTCCAGGTTAGGAGCCCTTGCTTTACAATGTCTCTATTGAAAGGTAATTGTTATATAGAGAGAACAATGGATTTGGAGACAAAAGATTTAAATTTGAGTTTCAGCATCAACAAGGCAGCTAAGAAACTGTACTGGAGAGAGCACTGGATTTGGAATAAAGAAGACTCATCTTCCTGAGTTCAAATTTGGTCTCAGACACTTTCAAGCTGTGTGGTCCTGAAAAAGTCAATTAACCCTGTTTGCCTCAGTTTCCTCATCTGTACAATGGGCTGGAGGAGGAAATGGCAAACCACCCCAGTGTCTTTGTCAAGAAAACCCCAAATGGGGTCATGAAGAGTTGGGCATGACTGAAAAACGACTGAACAACAATTCAGCTCCTACCAGGGGTATACTAATAAATGTTCAACAACCAGTTCTCTAGGGGAAAATGTAGTAGGACACACTTTTAAGATTAATCTGCATTACTAACATTTTTCTCCATCACTTCTTTAGGTCTAGACAATAAACAAACCAATAAATCAAGCTCTGATTTATAGCATTTGCCAATTTCTGGAGGTGAAATGCTCAGAGTAAAAATTTAACATTTGGTTCTCACAAACTGGTCAGAACTAGCTTCAACACAACATTGGCTCTGAAACCTACTAACCACAAAAATCCCTAAAGTCAGGGCCTGAACTTCTCACCTTTAGTTTCCTCATTTGCAAAATGGACACAATACACTTAATTTCTATACCTAATTTTCCTATCTTTGCATTATGTTTAGTTGATTTCAATGAAATAATTTAAAAGTCAGATGGTTTTCAGGAGAAATCTGGTCTAAATCTGAAATTAAATAAAGTTTAAGTTTGAGTTTTCTTCATCTTTTGGTCATTAAACATTGACCCAAAGCTCCTATGGGAAGCTTCACAAATTTTTGTAAAGGGTTTAAAATTGTACATACAAATTCATAAACAATCTTTTGCAGACATAGTATCATACATATTTTAATTTTTCAAATGTATGGAAGTATTGCTCAGTAAAATACAAATTCATCTAAAACCCTTTTATCATTATATATTTCTTCAACCCAAGGATGCCAGTGATAAAACTACTGTCATTCAGGGTTCCAAATTTTTTAATATATAAGAGTTCATTATAGAGGTAGCATGATGTAGTGAGTGGTTCTCAGGACCCCTTTATGCTCTTAAAAATTCTTGAGGACCCCAAAGGACCCCTTGTTTATGTAGGTTATGTCTATAGCTATCATATTATAAATTAATTTTAAAATATATATAAATTCCTTTTAAAATGCCAGTAATTAACATGTTATACATTAACACAAATAGTATTTTTATGAAAATTATATTTTCCAAATTAAAAAAATTAGTGAGAAGAGTGACATTGTTTTACAAATTTTTGCAAATTTTTTTCATATCTGGCTCTATAGAAGACATCTGGATTCTCATATTTGCTTTGGCATTTAATTTGTTGTACTATGTGTGATGTTTTGATTGAAGTATATATATAAAAAAACCTCACACAGATGTGTATCATTATAAAAATATCTTTGACCTTGCAGGTCCCCTGAAAGAGTCTTGGGAACCCCCAGGAAGGGACCATACTTTGAGAATCTCTGATATTGTGGTTAGAGGGCCAATCTTAGAATCAGTTACTCCTGGATTTAAGTCTTGCCTCTCACACAGAAAGACTTTTTGACCCTGGGCAAGTCACTTAACCTCTTAGGGCCCAGGGCCACTCTCTGAGGAGGTGGAAGAGAAGGTAGAAGATCAGGAAAGGTCCCCAGTAATTTATTAGGAAGCTATTTATGAATCACCTATTAAATCTCAGGCATTATGATTAGACAGAAGGGAAGATTTGGAGTGAGTCTTAAAGGAAGCCAGAGAAGCTAAGAGTGGGAGGTAAGCAAGGAGAGCATTCTAAGCAAAGGGGAAAATGAGACCAAGAAATGAAGAAAAGAGATGATATATCATGTGTGAGGAAAAGGAATTAGATCAGGGTGCTTAGATCATAGGCTGTGGAAAGATGAGTAAAGTGTAATAATACTGACAAGATAGTAAGAAGCCAGGTTGTGAAGAGCTTTAAATTCCAAATATAGAATTTTGTATTTGACTATGGGGAGCTGAGGTGGCTCAGAATCCACTTTAGAGGCAACTGGAAGTTAAATAACCTTTTGTGGATTGGTCTGGAAAACTAACCATCATTAATCGATTCTTCTAACCTTTGTTTAGGAGGCTTTTCCTAACATGACATGAGGAGCACAGGTACACATTGGAAAGCTGTCACATGCCAATTTCATCAATCAATCAACAAGGATTCATTAAGTGCTTGCTACAAGTTGTTGGGGATAATAAAAGCACAAAGAACGAAAGAACCCATATTGCAAGGGACTTACATTCTAAAGGAGGAGACAATGAGTGTGTGTGTGTGTGTGTGTGCATATCACAAATATAAAATTAATAAACTCAAATACACTAATCAATAGTTAAATATATAAAATAGTCTAGGAAGGAGGGAATCTACAGTTGTGAGGATCAGAAAAGGCTTCATATAGAAGATGGTGCTTGAGTTGTCTCTTAAAGGAAGAGAAATATTCTATGAGATGGTCGTATATTCCAGGGATGTGGAATGACTAGTGAAAAAGCAAGGACCCTGGGATGCAATGTCACTTGTAAGGAAAACAAAGAAGCTCAGTTTGGTTGGATTAAAGGAAGAATGGGGTTGGCATTTTCCCACTAGGACAACCTCAGTTTCTTGGATAACAGGTAATATAAATACAAATTAGTAAAAATTGCTTGACATGAAAGTCATTTGTTCATTCCTTTCAGTTCATGAAACAACACAAAGAAGTTTTATTTGTAAAAATGAATGAAATAAAGTGGTTCCCGATTTTTCAAGTGTAATGACCTCTTGTGTTCTGGTTTGTTTTGGTCTATAGCTGTGATTTCTCTAGGGGAAAACTGCCTTTAGCAATGTAGATCAATAGATGCTCTCCAATTCACAGTCTTATATTCAAGTTTATCTCCCTCAGAATGTGAGCTCCTCAGGAGCAGGGATTGTTTTGGTTTGGGGGTTTGTTTTTGGTTTTTGTTTGTTTGTTTGTATCCCCAGTATTTAGTCCAATGTCTGGCACTTAGTTTGGGCTTTATTAAGTGCTTGTTGACTAAATATTGCTGGATGTCTAAGTTTTAAGTTTCTCTGAGTTCTGATAAAGTTGGAGAAAACATTGAAAGGTGGAAAATTGATGGAGGTCTGGTGACTGATGATGCTTTTGGATGGAAGGGTGGCAGTACTGAGGTGGCAGGGAAGTAGGAATGCTTTGAATGCCCTGTGACCATGTATAAATCATTTTGAAGTGCAAAAAGAGAACCTATCATGTTGGAAAACAGCACCAGAAAATTGCTTGCTAATAGGGAGCACCCCTTTAATCAGTAACAAAGAAAAGCTTTGTCTGTTTAACAATTGTGACTACAGCTGGTCCTGTTTCTTCCTGTCCATTTGCCCACATTCTGCCTGGCTAAGCATTTGAAAATGTCAAGACGTACTCTCAAGGGGTTGGGGGTGGGGTGGGAAATGACTTCTATTTAAAAAAAAAAGTATATCTGCAAGGGAGGGAGAAGAGATAAGAGGATATACATTGTCCTAATGTGAAAGGACACCTTTCTGCTGTTTGGAAACATGACTTAAAGTTCTACCTTTCAATTAATTATATTTTATCTATCAATCTGTCAAGGTTTCCCTCAGAGGGATTAAAAATAGAGAAAATATTTCACTGAATCTTAATGATTAGTTTCTTGGGGCTAGTATAACACTAGAAAGCATAGTAATCTGCAAGAAAGTTTATTAAACAAAAAATGCTTTGGAAATAGCTGGTTGCTGTTTCTCAAGCCTAATTGAATTACAGGATTTGGTGTGACCGTGAAAGGTCATTTGATCCATTTTTCATCTTTTAGACCTAGACCATTATGTTTCACAGACTCTTTAAAGGAGAAAAAAAAAACGTTTCTATTTTAGTCATAAAAATTTGAGTTCCCTTAAAGATTCTGAGTAACCTTACAGAAAAGCCAACAATAGATATGTAGAAAATGGAACACTAGATTAACAGAACCATAATTCATTCTGCTTCTTCTCATTCCATTATTTTGAGATCCCAAAGAAATCTGTGTGCTATTCAAACCAATATTTATGTTATAGTATTCTTTTGTTATGAAGATTTTCAAGGAGAGATAGGTATAGCCAGAAGGATGAAAGGAGATCATCAACAAGATGTCTCTTCAATATTATTTCATATATTCAATATCTAGGGGCAGCTAGCTGGCTAGGAGTCAGGAGGACCTGAGTTCAAATATGGCCAAAGACACTTAACACAAAAACTAGCTGTGTGACCTTGGGCAAATCACTTAAGCCCAATTGCCTTCCAAAAAACAAAACAAAACAAACAAACAAATATATATATATATATATATATATATATATATATATATATATATATATATATATATATATATATATTCAGTATCTAACATGTTGAAAATCTGGAGTTGGATCAGGGTTCACATCTCAGCTCTGCTACTTAGTGTGACCTTGACTTAGCCTCTCTGACATTTATTAAGCTCTCAGATTCCTTTGAGCACTAAATTTATGAGATTGTGAAAGTATTCATAAATGAGTAAATGTTCATGATGAAGCCTGTTGTGATTATAAATCCCAAAGTTTAGGTACATCATGGGTCAACATAAGAAATTAAATGGGAATTTTGAGGGGTATTTTGGGGAAGCCACAGGAGATATGTGAAGGCTAGGAGATGACAGAAAAAGTTTGAAAACTCAAAAACGAATAAAATATACATATAGTATTGTATAATATCAACATATTTTATCTTTTAATACCATCATAAGTCACACTTCTTCTCTGCTACAAAGGGAAGGCCAATAGATTTTATATGGACTTTCCAGATCATGGGGCACTATACCCCTAACTCCCACAATGTGGAAGGGATAACTGTGATTGTATTTAACTATTAACTTTTATATATTTTCTCACAAAGCCCAGTGCCAACATTTTTGAAGCTACCATTCATTAGTTTCAGTATTTAAAATAAAAGTATATTAATGCACTTTTTATATACTATGCTTTACTTTTGGCCTCCCCACCCCTCTTTTATAGCATGGAAGTACAGGTAAGTAAAACAAATCAATACACTGGCCATTTCTGATGGCCTGTGCCTACTGTTTCCTACCTGGGGTGGTTTCTGACCATCTGTCGGGTGGGTGAGACATTTTTGCCTTGCTGACTAAGAGGGAGGCTTATCACAGCTTCCCAGAACATCATGGGTAGTAGCACATGCCCTCCTGGCTACAGTAATAGGCAGACCTTGGACTTTGTAAAGGCGAAGTACACATGGGGTGGGTGGCTCACATCTTTGCAGGCACACACAATTCTTTTTTTTTTTTGCTTTTTTGGAGGGCAATTGGGGTTAAGTAACTTGCCCAATGTCACACGGCTAGGTTTTTGTTTGTGTGTGTGTTAAGTGTCTGAGGCCGGATCCGAACTCAGGTCCTTCTGACTCCAGGGCCGAAGCTCTACTCACTGAGCACACACAATTCTTAACACACTAGTGTCAAAAAATCCCACCCACATAAGTATTGTCTATACTACAAAATTCTACCTCTGCAACTTTCTCCATGCATGATTTTGGGCAAGCCATGTTACTTCCATGTTACCTTTCTAGGCATCCATTTCCTTTTCTTTAAAATTAAAAGAATCAGTCTAGGGGCGGCTAGGTGGCACAGTGAGTAAGAGCGCCGGCCTCGGAGTTGGGATGACCCGAGATCGGATCTGGCCTCAGAAAATGAGCACCCGCACATAAATAATGACTGGCCGTGTAACCTTGAGCAAGTTACTTAACCCCAATTGCTTTAAAAAAAAAAAAAGAAAAAAAAAGAATCAGTCTAGATGATCTCTAATATCCTTTCCATCTCTAAATCTTGATCTAAAATCTAAAAGAAAAAAGTACACAGGGTTCCCAATTCTCAATTCAGCCTTAGTCATCTTCATTACAAGGCTGTATTTTCTCCCACTGGAACCACTAGAGCATAACAGAGTGATAGATGTCCAATCATTCTGCATATCTGTGGAAGTGACAGTGTGTAAATAGGTACTTGGTCACCCAGATTTCAAGTATCTAAAGAATCTATCTATATAGACAACAATCCATTAGATATTTGTAGAGTCCAGATAACCTAAATTTCCCCCTGAGCCTTTTGGGGAAACTAATTGGCAAATAATCCAGACTGTTTCTCTGTTCTATGATCTATATGCCAGAGCAGATGCAATTATAGAGTGATTTATGGATTCTGGAAGGTTTTCAAGGCTATTGGTCAATTTGGCATTCTTGTCTCTTTGTGCTGTTAGGAGATACTCAGTTTTCTTGGTCCAATCTTTAGGAAAATCCTTGCCCAGAACAAGCTGAGTTGGCTGATTGACAGTGGCAGGGATCCCTGGGGAATTCCTGCCAAGGCAGGGCCTGTAGAGCTGTCCAGCAGTTGTTATGGACTGAAGTTCTGAAGAATGTCAGAAGAAAGGGGAGCAGTAGCATTAGAGACATGACAAATGGCCTCTTATACTCTTGGGAGAGTGAGTGTTGTAGGGGCAAAACTAGGAGAAGTGGGGATCAAAGTGTAAAGTGCACATCACACACACACACACACACAGAGCAAATGTAGTCCACTTTGAGACAAGACAAGATACAAATAAGTAAGTTTCTTATGATGATGAATGAACAGAGTGAACTGATGGGAAGCCAACAAGGACAGGGCCAGTAAATCCCACTGTGGTCAATTGCTTTGCAACTGTAAAATTCTCCTGAAAGGAATAAACACCAGTGCATTATTTAGAGGTCTGAAGGATGGTAGCTTGAAACCATGAGGAAAGGTGAGTTGTGCTGAGAAGTGCTTAGGGAAATGTGGCTATTTAACTAGATATAACCTGCCCTTAGTGTGGGTAAGGTGCTTTGCTCTTAAACACACAACTATCTCCTGACTGGGAGTTCACTAGTATAATCCCAGGCTTATCTAGACATGCCCAGTTTAACTAATGTGGAGTCAGCTTTGAGAGGACTTTGGAGCATGTCCAGATTGCCTATCATGGAGGCTTCTGCTTCCCCTAATAGGTGGAGGTGGGGTAGCTGCCCTTGATTGACTTTAAAGCTCAATTGTTTTTGATTATCTTTAAAATTAGTGAGATTAAGCTAACTGTCCCTGCTTTTATTCTCTTTTTTCTTTTTTTGCGATTTTTGGAGGGCAATTGGGGTTAAGTAACTTGCCCAAGGTCACACGGCTAGGTTTTTTCGTTTGGTGTGCGTTAAGTGTCTGAGGCCGGATTCGAACTCAGGTCCTTCTGACTCCAGGGCCGACGCTCTACTAACTGCGCCACCCAGCCGGCCGCCGCTTTTATTCTTTATCCAGAAGGTGATCATCTCAGGTCACCCACAGCAAGAATACCATGAAATGAACTGGTCAGAGGGGAAAGACTGCATTATTTTTGCAGGATTTTATCAGAATTCTCTTAAATAGATTATATCTTCAACATATTCAAACATTTTGAGATCAAATGCATACTTCTTTAGCTTAGTAAATAAATTGGTGCAACCAAAGGGAAGCCAGGTCATATGTGGGGAGTTTTTAAACTGAAGTCTACCCAACAATTTTCAGGTGGTCTGTGACCATGGAAAGAAAAAAAAAACTTTATATTCACTAATATCTAATTTGAATTTAGCATTTCTTTCATTTCTGAATTGTATTTTTTAAAAAAATCACCCCATTATCCTGGTTTCATAAGCTTCAAATTTGATAGATGATTAAGTGGACCCCTATTTTATTCCAATCTGTGAATCACTTTGATATGATTCCACAAGGGAAGTGATTACAATTTCTGTATATTAGGCCCCAGAGAACTGCAGATTGTAAATTCACTTGTTTAATCATAGGAAGCTAACTAGAGCACCACCACCCTTGTTTTTTCCGTTTATGTGACCAAGCCCAGCATGGCCCAGGTGACTTAATGACATTTTTGGAAAGTCCCCCAGCTATTTTTATTGCCCCTTTGTCCCTTGTCATCCCTCTATTGTCCAACATGTTAAGATGACCGTGAGCACTTGACTAACAAGTGGCCCTGTTTGTGGCTTGCCTATCAGCCCATCAGCCCATGTTTTAATATCTGTTCATCAGGCCAACCCATGTGTCTGCATGTCAGTTCAGTAGGACCTGCTGAAAAGTCAAGAGAAGCTTGTCAAGGTCTACTCATTAACTCATTTGCCAATCAATGGGGATCTGTGTTTTGTGTAGACTCTTGTGGAGGGTCAGGGGCAAAGTCTATCAACCAATGAGATTCTGTACTTTTAGTTTGCTTCATTTGTACTATCTGTTTATCAAGCACTATTAACCTAAGTTCCTGGAGGAAGGGGACATCTCAGATAGTAAGGAAGATCTGAGTTTCTATTCATTAAATGGGAACAAGTCCCTATAATAAATGGTTATTGTCTTGGAGCTCTGCCTTAGTAGTTTTTCTTGCAGAGTGGACATTTTTGGGCCCACACAACTTCCAAAAGAACCCATGTCATACACGTCAAAAAAATTAAGAACTCTTGATCTAAATGCATACGGGATGGTTAAGTGGCTCTTGCAGTAGTTTAGAAAATCAAAGAGGATTCAATGCAACTCAACATCATTTTTCAAGTACCCACTGAGCAAGGCATTATTCCAGGAGTTATGAATGCAAAGATAAAAAAGAAGCATTGCCTATCCTCAAAGGGCTTACATTCTATTACAGAGATACAGATATGTATCTGGGTGGGAGATGGAATATCAGGTTTGGAGAACAAGTAGTAATCCAATATATCTGAAGTGTGTGAAAGGACTAACATGAAATAAAGTTGAAAGGAAAGTTGACTCTATACTTCAGGAGATTGTAAATATCAAGCTAAGGAGATTTTAGCTAATACTAGAGGCCATAAGAAACCACTAAACGTTTCTGAGCAATGGTCAGTGATCAGATGATGTCTTAGGAAGATTAATTTGGCAGCTGTTGGAAGGATAGAATGGAGAAAGGAAAAAAAATAAGTGTAGAAAAAACAATTAGGATGCTATTGTAATAGATCAGGGAAAAAATTGTGAGGTCTTGAACTGGAGTGGTGGTTGTACCAGTGAGGAGAAATTGACAGATATGAGCTGTGTTCCAGAGGTGGATCCAGTAGACCTTGGAGAGAGTGAGGGAAGATTGAAAAATGATTTCAGTGCTTCAAAACTGGGCAGTTTCAAAGGTGGTATCCTGAGCAGAAACTGGGACGTTTGGAGGATGGGCAAGTTGAAGAGATCATGACTTCAGTGTTGTCCATATTGGTTTTAAAGCACTTGTGGAAAATGTAAATAATCTGTGCAATATGCAATCTAAGCAAGCAGCTAGATGTGAAGCTCGAGTTCAGGAGACAGATAAATATTTGAGAATCATATTCAAAGAGATGATAATTGAGCCCAGAGAATCCAGGAGAGAACTTTGGGGGGCTCCCACAACCTGAAGACAAGACATGGATAATGTTACAGAATAAAAAGAATGAAGTTATATGTATGTGTGTATATATGTATGCATGTATATATGTGTGTATACACATACAAGCTTAGTTGTAGCCTTTGGAGGATGGGGGGGCGGGGAGAACAAAGTTAAAAGTGCAAAGAACAAAAGAAAACTTACAAGGAAGCAAATAAAAGATGGCCAGCTCTTAGCACAATTCATAGTATTTATTACATAGGCTTTCTTGAAATGGAAATTTATTGCTGTATATTTTGAATCCTCTCATGCTCTTCTGTGCATATAAAATGTTTTCTTTTCTATTCTTATCTTGTATATAAGTTTTGATATTTAAGTTTATGTTTTTTTCTTTTCTTATTACATATTTAAGGTTCATTATTAAAATCTAAAATATATTTTTTAAAAAAGAGTGAGGATCTGCCAGAAAAATAGCAAGGGAAGCATCAGACAATAGTGTTAACAAAAGCTGAGAAAAGAATATCCACTAAGAAGGGGGCAGTTAACAATGTCAGAAGCTGAAGAGTGAGCTTATAGGATAAGGATGAAAGGGGAAAAAAAGATGGAATTTAGCAGTTAGGTTTTTTTTTCCAGAGAGGTTTAAGTCTAGAGGTTGGTTCAGAAACCAGATTGCAACAGGCTAAGTGAGTGGGAGATAAGGAAGTATTGGCATTTAGTACATAACATTTTCCCCTATGGTTTTGATAGCGAAAAAGACAAGAAATACAGTTTAATAATTGTGGGGGATGGCAATATTAAGTGATTTTTTAAGGTTGCAGGAGACTTGGTTATGCTTGTGGTCAGAGAGGAGGCAGCTTCTAGATAAGAAGAAAATAAAGATGAGTAAGAGAGGAAATAAGCAAAAGGGTGGCTTCCCAGAGGATATCAGAGGAGAGGCAGGTCCAAGGGCAAAAATAGAGGGCAAAGAAAAGGGCTGCTTCCTCCTCAGAGGCTTGAGGAAAAAAGAGAATGATGGTGATGAAAAAAGGTTTTGAAAATGGAATAAGGAGAGATAAATAACCTTAATTTTCTCAATACAGTAGGTAAGATTATGCACTGAGATGGAGGGGAGAAGTTGGCAAGTAGAGTGGAGTTGCTTATAAAAGGAAAAGGCTAGGGGTGATAGTTTGGTATCTTAGGAATGGCAGGTTGGGAGGGTTGGGTTTCTTGGGAAGAGAGTAAGTTCCCCAAGAATGGGGTTTGGAAAATGGCTTTCCAAATTACCAGAATGGGGAAAGAATGAATGAGTGTATGTTAATCTTCAAGGAATGCATATAGGTAGGTTATCATTGTTCACTGGGTTTCAGTTGTCCTAGTGTTGAAGTGTAGCTGGAAAGGAGCAACATAAGACAATTGTTCTGGAGTTGTTAGGGGCCTAAGTGAGTGCCTGGAGAACAAAGGATCTGTTGCTTATGGAGGTCACGCATCAGGAGGAAACTGTTGTGGAGTATTGGTGGCCAGAGAGCATGCTTGGAGTCCCGATGTGGGATTAGTGGAAGGTTGGAGCTTGGCAAGGTATGATTGCCAAGGGAATTATAGGAAAAGGGGAAAATGGATTCAAGGGTAAAAAAATGGTGTGGAATTTAATTGGTTCATTAAAGGATAATCGTTGGGAAAGGGGGAGAATGTCACCAGAGCAAGGATCATGACCAGGGAAAGTAAAGAGTTGGAAGGATTAGAGAACACAGTAATGATGAAAACCAGCTAGATGGATGGACAAAGCATTTATTAAGTGCATCCTATACACCAACTGCTGTGTTAAGTACCATATATAAATTTGTCATTGTTCAGTCATTTCAGTTGTGCCCTACTCTTCATGATCCCATTTGGGGTTTTCTTGGCAAAGATACTGGTTTCCCATTTTCTTCTCCAGTTCATTTTGCAAATGAGGAAATTGCCCAGGGTCAGATTTTAACTCAGGAAGACAAGTCTTCTTGACTTCAGACCCAGCACTCTATCCACTGCACCACCTAGCTGTCTGTACTATATATAAATGTAAGCAAGTAAAACTGTGCTACCAAGGTGCTTACATTCTGATGGGGAAGACAAAACATAAAGAGAAACTAGAAAGGAATAAGGGAACATAAAATGGTGTGGAAGGATGGTTTGAGGCAAAGTAAGCTGAAAGCTTACCTTGCAGAACTGGGAGACCCAGGTATAGAGTTCCAGTTTGTGGCGAGGGGGCAAAATGAGGATGATGGCTGTAGGGGAGGCAGCATGGTAAGATGAATGGATGAATGAATGAACAAATGAATGAATGAAAAATCAACTTTGAGTTGGCTAATGAATATAATTTCAGAGCTCAGGACTTCCCTAGCCTAGCCCCTGGGGTCTAGCCACTCTATCACCTAGCTGGAAATCAGTGGTCCATCATAGTCTCTCTGAAGGGAATAGCTGGGAGAGTGGAATGCTTGCGAGGAAGATGGAAGATGCCATTCATGTCTCAGCATGAACTTCATCTCTTTATCCTTCTAGCATCTTTCTCCCAGAATTCTCCACAATAGGGTCCCACAATTGTCCCTAGAGCTATATGAATATTTGTAGATTCTGAGAAGTTTTTCTCAACTCCACAACAATTTGATAGAGGATGGTATAACACTTACTATGGACATAACAGTGTGCTAGGAGTTGGGGAAACATATAGAAAAAGAAGACAGTACATGTTCTCAAGAAATTCATAGTCTAGGAAAGATAGCACATATAAGTGAGTTGGACTGTAGCTTATGTAGAAAAGGCTCAGAAATCCTAAGGGTACAGCTACAGAATAGATGGTAAAGGTCAGGAGTTGTCAGTATAAGGCTATAAGGCAATCCCATCTGATGGACCCCACCACATCACATGGATAGTGTGTTACCCTGGGGCCTACAAAGTGGAGTCTAAATATTCTTACAATATAATATTTGAGGCTTCACTCTTCTTAGCCAGGAGTGTGAGACCCCCCCCCCCACTCCCTCTGATTAGTTCATTCACCTAACTCATCTCTTGCAGAGAGACAGACCATAGGATAATAGTCACTCTTTCAGGTCCCTAGAGGTAACTTTGGTCTTATTGGGTCCTGTTACCAATAATTCTTGTTCTTTGTTTCAGATAGATACTACTTATCATATGCAAGAAAAGCTCCATTGACTTCTTGGCTTTCCATACTCAGCACTCTAGCTCTTGAGCCCCCATCCAATGTATTTTCTATCTATACAACCAGTCACTTAGTAACTCATCCACATAGTATATGATATTTATATAAACACTCACAATAATGACATGTTTAGATGTTAAATAGCCAGTTATTTGATAAAGCATAAATAAACATTATATTATCGTAGATATTAACATATTAAAACAAATATATAAATGATAAAAATATCAAAAGACATGTTTAAACCCAGATCATACTCTCCCATTAATGCACTTAATGGTGGTGAAATTACAGAAACCTGCCGTGGAAACATATGAAAGAGGAAAACTCATGTGCTTAGGATACCTCCAAACTCTAAACTGCATGTTTCAATGTTATTGGACAATTCAGTAATATCTCTGGGCTATATAAACCAGCCCAGCCAATTATTCAGTCACCTGGTTCTGCTTTTTATCTGAGCCAGGCACAGAGATTATCAGTTACCATGTCCTCCCCTCTGGTTTTCCTTTTCAAGCCAAAGGTGGCAGCAGAGAGCAACAAACATAATGGAAAACATTACCCTTCTGTAAATCTAGGTGACTTTCAAGGACCTTTGGGCCAGTGATTAGTGAAGAATCATTTATCTGATTCCTTCCCTGTTTCCTCCTTCAAACTTCCATAATTCCAAATCAGGAATTTTTCATCTTCTTGTAGTGTCTTCAACTTTTCTCCAGAATTTGCTCTCACCTTGCTGAAATAGTTCCTACAGCCCTTGTGTTCAGCAGTTTGAATGAGTCTCAACTCTGGAATTCAGTTCTTACTTGAAAAGGTTACAACTCCCCAATTTTCCCTAGCATAGCAATAATTCTCCATGTGTTTATATGAATTCTCATGCTCTTAGTTTTATCCCCTTTAGTTATAAAACATATATATGCAAATTAGGGGAATTACCCATTAAGCATTTAAAATATATATTTTTATTAATTTTCTTAAATGCTCCCCAATTACATGTAAACATTTTAAACAATAATTTAAAAAAATTTGAGTTCCAAATTCACTCCTTTCCTCCTGCCCTGCCAACCCTCCTTGAGAAGGCAAGCAATTTGACATTAATTATACATGTGAAGCCATGAAAAACATGTTTCCATATTAGCCATGTTGTGAAAGAAAACACAAAGGAGTAAAACAAGAAATTTTTTTAGAAGTATTCATCAGTCTGCATTCAGAATTCATCAGTTCTATCTCTGGAGGTAGATAGCATTTTTCACCATGGGTCCTTTGAAATTGTCTGGAATCATTGCCTGAATCAGAGTAGCTAAGTCTTTCACAGATGATAATTGCTACAATATTGTTATTACTATGTACATTGTTTTTTCTGGTCTGCTTACTTCACTTTGCATGTGTTCATGTAAGTCTTCCCAGGTTTTTCTAAAACCATCCCTTTTTTCATCACAGTCATATGCCACCACTAATTCAGTCATTCCTCAATTGATAGGAAAGCTTTTGATTTCCATTTCTTCGCTATAAATATTTTTGTGCAAATAGGTCCTTTTCCCTTTTGTTTGATCTCTTTGGGAAACAGACCTAGTAGTGGTATTGCTGGATCAAAGGCTATGCATGATTTTATAGCCATTTGGGCATAGTTGCAAACTGTTCTCCAGAATGGTTAGACTAGCTTACAACTCCACCAACAGTGCATTAGTGTCCCAGTTTTGCCATATCACCTCCAGCATTAGTCATTTTTCTTTTTTTGTCATGTTGGTCAATCTGATAGGTGTGAGATGGTATCTCAAAGTTGTTTTAATTTGCATTTTTCTAATTGGTAATGATTTAGGACAATTTTTAATGTGACTATTGAGAGATTTGAATTCTTCTGAAATATCTTTGATTTCTTCTTCATATCCTTTTACCCCTTATCAACTGGGAAATGGCTCTTGTTTTTAGAAATTTGGCTTAGTTCCCTATATATTTCAGAAATGAGGCCTTTATCAGAGAAATTTGCTGTAAAATATTTTTCCCCAGTTTCCTATTTTCCTTCTAATTTTGGCTACATTAGTTTTGTTTATGTAAAAACCTTTTTTTTTGTTTTTTTGGAGGGGAGAAGGCAAGGCAATTGGGTTTAAGTGACTTGCCCAATATCCCACAGCTATTAAGTGTCAAGTGTCTTGATTTGAACTCAGATCCTCTTGACTCCAGGGCTAGTGCTCTATTCACTATGCCACCTAGCTGCCCCAGTAAAAACCTTTTAATTTCATGTAATCAAAATTATCTATTTTACTTGCAATTCTCTATATCTTTTGTTTGGTCATAAACTCTTCCTTATTCATAGATTTAACAGGTACAATCTTCTATGCTCCCTTAATTTACTTATAATATCACTCTTTATATCTAAATCATATACTCATTTTGACCTTATCTTGGTATATGGTATGAAATGTCGGTCTACGCTTAGTTTCTGCCAAAAAGACCCAGAATGAGGGCCAAAAGTGCCTTTTATACCTAGGCAAACCTTCCTCCTTATTGGCCTGACAGTATATCGTTTGGACCTCCTGTGGTAGTCCTGATTGCTGGGCACTTTTCATAAGGAGGTGGGCCAAGAGTTCTTGGCTCCTCCCTATTATTTCATCACTGGGAGGGGGTGTAGCAGCAAGCACCACAGCATCCCCAGGATGGCTGCCAACACAGGTTCTTAGATCTGCTTTTCTAAAGGAAAGCAACTCAAACTGGGTTAACAGTATTGCTTTAATCAATCAAACATATCATTTCAGGGGAAAAAGTTAGCACCCCGAACTTCAGAGTATACAGACAGAAGTTACAAGAAGACAGAGAAACATTTCAAGCAGACAGGACTCCAACTTTCTGACCATTACATACATCCATACCTAGTCACAGTTACCAGAGAGGGAAGCATCAACATCTGGGTTTTTCAGAGTCAGGGGTCTCTCAATGGCTGCCCAGAGTCTTGTCTGGTCAAATCACACAACAATTCTCACAGCAAGCCCCAAAACAAAGCCTCACATCAGGGTTGATATAGCCTTCTCCTGGCTCAGAGAATGTAACAACCTGCTTGATCCCACTGCCCAATCATAAAGTATCTCTTGAAAAACAAGCCTCCTGCCACAGGCTCTAGGTGCATTTAAGCCTATCAAATGGCCTAGGGGCAGGGAAGATCTTAAATTTCCATTCCTTAAATTTTCATTCCATTCCTGTAACAGGGGGGAACTAGTCCTCAGATGGGCAGATCAGTCTACAACTAGGGAAAATGACTTTCAAATGTGTGTGACTAGCAACTCCTTTCTAGCACTTAAGGAATGGAATGTTAGCTGGTTTTTGAAGCTCAGCTTGCCTCTAGTAAACTTGGCTAAATAAGATTATTAGTCATCTTGTTGTGCCCAAACCCAATTTACCCATCTCCTGATTTGAAGCCTACCATTAAGCCCCTTTATATATTTGTCTTTGTCTCTATCCTATACCCTGTAATAACTTGAAACAGTTTAAGGCATAGTCTTGGGTATTGCCCAAGGAGTAGTCCTGGGGTTATGGCACAAGTTTATCTTAAGAAGAGACTCTTATGTTCCTGCTAACCCAGCAGGGTTCTGATACCCTTTAACTAGAATATGACCCCTAGCCTGTCCCCATTACCCAATAACTCTCCACCCTGTACTCTTCACCCTGTATCCTTCCCCCCTGCTCTGGGAGTGACCCCCCCTTCCAGGAAAAGTTGCACCCTTGTACCCTCGCACCATTTTCCCAAATTAGCCCTGAGCTATAGATCTAACCAATGGCAATTTTTGGCTTCTTCACATCATTGCTTATGCTAGTTCCTCTCCACAATTATGTATTTAGCCTTTATAAGTACTGTATGTACCCCAATTCGGGGATGCCTGGTTTGAGTGTATACTCCAGGCAGTCATTCGCTTAATCAATAAATCCATACCTAAATTTACCTTGAAGCCAGGTCTCAGCTCGCTCTTATTCTCTGCACAACAATCTCAACTATGTTTTTTTTTGTTTTGTTTTGGAGGGCAATTGGGGTTAAGTAACTTGCCCAAGGTCACATGGCTAGGTTTTTTGTTTGTGTGTGTTAAGTGTCTGAGGCCGGATCCAAACTCAGGTCCTTCTGACTCCAGGGCCAGCGCTCTACTCACTGTGCCACCTAGCCTCCCTCAACTATATTTTTTATTGATCTCCCTTTTTCTTATATCTTGATGAGGGGAATAGCAAGGACAAAGTGACATGTCCCTGGGGGGATGACCTAGCTCCAGCTGGCTTTTGTTTAGAGGAAAAAGAAAAGTGTCCCTGCCCAGGTAGATGCCTTGAGATCTAGAAGTAATAATATTAATTGAGTCACATTCTTCAGAGATTGCCCAGCTGAGTTTTTTAAAAAAAGAGACAAAAGGATAAATCACAAATTAGTAATTAGTCATTAATATAATAGTAAAGTATTTATTTCTTTTAGGGCTATGATGGTTACATGCATGATTATTTCTACAAGAGAGGTATTTGTCTTTTGAAAAAAATTTTTTCAACTATCAAGCCTTAATTTTTTTCTCCACCCCATTTCCCTTATCCACCAAAGAAAAAGAAACCCTTTTCATTCCTATAATAAAAGGATCATTTGGCAGAAACAAAAATGAATTTGCATGGTGGCCACATGAAAAAAATGTATTTTTCATTCTGTATATTACTTCATCTTTCAGTCATTTGACTATAATTTATTATAAACCTATATGCCATGTTATGCTAAATCCTGGGAATATACAGAAAGGCAAAAAAAAGTCCCTGACCTCAAGGAGGGCATAGTCTAATGGAGAAAACAACTTGTGAACAGCTATGTACAACAAAGATATATCTAGGGTAATTTGGGGGTAATCTCAGAGTGAAGGCACTATGATTAAAGAGGACTCTAAAAAACTAAAGAGTTTTTTGAAAAAGGTAGGATTATAGTTGAATCTTGAAGGGAGCCAAGGAAAGTAGGAGACAGAGATGAAAAGGAAGAAAATTATAGGACAGTCAAAAAAAATCCTTGGTGTCAAGAGGTGGAGTGTGCCTTTGGAGGAATAGCAAGGAGGCCAATATCATAGAATCACAGAATTTGTGTAGAAGAGTAATTAAGAGGACTGGAAAGATAGGAAGGGGTTTCAAAGCCCCAAATAGGATTTTATATTTGAGCCTAAAAGTGAGAAGGAGCCACTGGAGTTTAATTGGGTGAGGTGGTGGGGAGGTGGTGTGACAAGGTCAAATATGCACTTTAGGAGAATTGCTTTGACAGCTGAGTGAAGGATGGACTGAAGTGGGGAGAGACTTATGGTCAGCAGACCAACGAGTAGGCTATTGCAGTTGTCCAGTCATGAGGTGATGAGGACCTGCACCAGGCTTACCAGTATCAGAGGTGAAAAGATGGTCTATGGGGGCAACTAGGTGGCGCAGTAAGTAGAGCGTCAGCCCTGAAGTCAGAAGGACCTGAGTTTGGATCCAGCCTCAGACACTTAACGCACACACAAACAAAAACCTAGCCATGTGACCTTGGGCAATTTACTTAACCCCAATTGCCTTCCAAAAAAAAAAAAAAGATGGTCTATTTGAGAAATGCTGCAAAAATGAAATCAGGCCTTGGCAACAGATTGGATATAAGGTGTTGAGGATTGGATAGAGGAGTTGAAGATTTCACCTAAATTGTGAGCCTGAGGAGCTAGAAGTGTTTTCAGTAATAATAGGGAAGTTTAGAAGTAGGGAAGGTTTTCAGGAAGGAAGATAATGAGTTCAGTTTTGTACATTTTGAATTTAAGATGTCTACTGGACATCAGGTTTGAGACTTTTGACAAGCAAGTGTCAATGTAAGACTGGAAGTCAGCAGAGAGGTTAGGGCTGGATAAGTAGATTTGAGAATCATCATCACAGAGATGTTAATTGAATCCATGGGAGCTGATGAGATCACCAAGTAAAGTAGTTTAGGAGAATATAATAAGGTTCATGTTAGAGACCTGTGGAACACCCAAAGTTAATGAACATGACTTAGATGAAACACCAGCAAAGGAGACTAAGAAGTAGTTAGATAGGTAGGAGTAAGGACTAAGTAAGTCTTACTCCTTTTAAGGAGTAGGGCTACCTTTTCATGTGAAACAGGTGAATTTGTAGATAGTAGCAGAAAGCATTCTAGTGATATGAAATAAGAGTGGAGAAGAGGAAAATCTCTACATATGGCCTAAAACATTTCAGTAAAATATAAGGCAAGATTCTCAGCTGAGAGAGTGAAGAGAGGGGTAACCTTGGGAGAACTGAGAGGGGATGAAAACATTTGGAAGACTAACTGCGAAAAGTAGGATAATGAAACAGGGAGGGGTGGAAAGATTGCTTAGGAATAGTTAAGATCCAGTGGGGATCATGTAATACAAATCTGTATTACATGAGTTACATGTTTGTTTTGTTTTTTCACTTTCATTTAGCAGCATTTGTATAGAAGTAAAAGTAGTGGATGATGGGAATAATCTATAACCGAGGTTTGCCAGGGCATGAATGGCAATACAGTTGAGAAATTGACTGAAGAGAGGAGGACAGTATAGAGTTGAACTCTTTAAACATTGGATCAAGATGGGGAAAAAAGTGTGTGACCAGAGCAGTAGTAATGGGGTACATTTTTTCCCTTGGAGTAGAAGTTATTAAACATTTAACAACTCCCTTAGTTCCCAAAGTCAAGCCTATGCTCTCTAGGAAGAGGCATTATATTGACTGAAGTAGGAGGCCCTATGCTGACTTGAATACCCCCTGAACTGCTTTCTCATAAAATCCTGACCTTTATCATAATCAATACTATTAGTAAAGCCATATACCCCACCTTCCCCAAGTGCTACTATGTCACCAATAACAACATCCCCAATAAAATCCTGGGGCTCCTCATCCCTTCCAGGATCAAATCCAAAAACCCTCTTGTGTTGAAAGTCCTTCTCTGTGAAAGTTCCGGTAACTTGGGGTCAATTTGGGCAGGGGTCATACTTCCACTAATGATGGACTATACAGAGGAAGGCTTATGCATTCAATTGGTTTTTCTTGTGTTATTAGTCATGCTTCTTGAATCTCACCAATCATTTCCTTTGCAGGAATCACCATGCTTTCAGATGCACTGAGCCTGTATAATGGGGCATTAGGATTCTCTGTAATAGGGGCAGCTAGGTGGCGCAGTGAGTAGAGCGTCGGCCCTGGAGTCAGAAGGACCTGAGTTTGGATCCGGCCTCAGACACTTAATGCACACACAAACAAAATCCTAGCCATGTGACCTTGGGCAAGTTACTTAACCCCAAATGTCCTCCAAAAGGCAAAAAAAAAAAAAAAAAAGAATTCTCTGTAATGGTAATGTAATTTGAATTTGAAGATCCCTTTGTTTTGGCAAAAGTAACAGGTACTGGGGGCTGAGTCAAGATGGCGGAGTAGAAACAGCACTTCCATAGAGCTCTTGCCTACACCACTTCAAAATTGTGCAAATGGGGGACTCTGAACAACCTCTGGAGCTCTAGAACCCACAAAATGACACAGAGAAGCTAACCTCCTGCTGAGGACAGCCTGGCAGCCTGGCAGGGAGCAGCCAGCACAGCACTCTGGGAGCCGAGCCCAGGTTCCTGTGAGTTGGAGGTTTTAGCCCCAGGGCGGCAAGACCAGCAGCCAGCAGGAGGGCCCCAGAACACCAGAAGCTGTGATGTTTCCAGAATTATCAACTCATAGATGCCTAGGACAAAGTGAGAGGTCAGTGCCCTATGGACTTTGGGACTGGTTGGGAGAGCACATCAACTTCTTCCCCTGGGGGCAAGAGGCTGCTGAGGAGCCGGCCACAGCTTGCACCACTGTAATGGAAATGCAAATTTAAAGATCTTCCCTGCTCCTAGGTTAAGTGCACCTGGAGCCTGTGGTGGAAAGCCCACACCTTGATACTTTGTGATTGGGCAGTGGGTCAAGAAGGTTGTTACATTCTCTGAGCCAGGAGAAGGATATATAAACCCTGATGGGAGGCTTTGCTTTGGGGCTCACTCTGAGAAGTGTTGTGGGATTTGACAAGATGAGACTCTGGGCAGCCGTTGAGAGCCCCCCGGCTTTGAAAACCCAGATGTTGATGCTTCCCTCTCTGGTAACTGTGATTTTGGTATTGATAATGGTTGGACAGTTTGGAAGCTTGTTTGATCTGTCTATTTACTCTGAAGTTTGGGGTGCTGACCTTTTCCCCCTGAACTAGGAAATATATGTTTGATTGATTAAAGTGAACTTGTTAACCGATTTTGAGTTGCTTTCCTTTACAAAAGCAGATCTAAGAACCTGTGATGGCAGCCACCCTGGGGATGCTGGGGTGCTTGCTGTTATAGCCACATTGCCACATTCAGCTTCAGCTCCTGGCCTGCAAACTGTAGGGGGATCTGGCAATCAGTCTGGGGGGTAATTGCTCTTGTTTTACCCTTCTTAGATCTGGATTGTGGTCTGGGGGTAGAGTGGGGTGTGTGACCAGCTTGCCAGAGTGTGTGGAGGCTTCACAGAGGCCACCCAACTAATACCTCCAGAAGTTAAGAAAAACCCAGCATTTGGGATGGAAGCTCCCCTGGCTGGTAGCAGAATCCTACTGTGGCAACAAGCCCAAAATTCAAGTAATTGAGTGGCAATATGCCTAGGCAAAGGAAACAAGATAAACAGAAAAATTCAACATTAGACTCCTATTTTGGGGGAAAAGAGGATCAAAGCATGGAACAGGAGGAGGACTGTGAGGTCAGAAATCGTGCACCAAAAGCCCCAAATGAAAATACAAGCTGGCTACAGGCCATAGAGGACATTAGGAAGCAGATAAGAGAAGTGGGGGAAAAATTGGGAAGAGAAATGAGAAAGATGCAAAAAAAGTATGAAATGAGAGTCAACAGCCTGACTGAGGAAAATAACACCTTAAAAATAGAGTAACTCAAAAGGCAAAAGAGGCTCAAAAAGATAATGAGGAGAAGAATGCCTTAAAAAGCTGAATTTGCCCGATGGAAAAAGAATCTCAAAAGTTCACTGAAGAGAATCATTCCTTCAGAATTAGACTGGACAAATGGAAGCTAGTGACTTTATGAGAAATCAAGATGCTATTAAGCAGATCCAAACAAATGAAAGAATAGAAGGCAATGTGAAATATCTCATGGGAAAAACCACTGACCTGGAAAATAGATCCAGGAGAGATAATCTAAAAATTATTGGACTACCTGAAAACCATGATCAAAGAAAGAATCTAGAAATCATCCTTCAAGTAGTTCTCTAAGAAAATTGCCCTGATGTTTTAGAACCAGAGGGCAAAATAGAGGCTGAAAGAATCTACTAACACCTCCTGAAAAAGATCCCCAAAAGAAAACTCCTAGGAATATTGTAGCCAGGTTCCAGAATTCCCAGAGCAAGGAGAGAATATTACAAGCA
Source organism: Gymnobelideus leadbeateri (assembly GCA_011680675.1). Lineage (NCBI taxonomy): Eukaryota > Metazoa > Chordata > Mammalia > Diprotodontia > Petauridae > Gymnobelideus > Gymnobelideus leadbeateri. The sequence continues at coordinate 3,996 of WOXC01003107.1, read as the reverse complement.
GCCAGGAAGAAACAATTTTAATATTGTGGAAGCACAATCAGGATAGCACAGGATCTGGCAGTTTCTATACTGAGGGACTGAAGGGCATGGAATATGATATTCCAGAGGGCAAAGGAGCTGGGATTCAAACCAAGAATCACCTACCCAGCAAAACTGAGTATCCTGTTTCAGGGGAAAATATGGTCATTCAGTGGAATAGAGGACTTTCAAGCATTCTTCCTTTTTTTTTTTAGAGCAATTGGGGTTAAGTAACTTGCTTAAGGTTACATGGCTAGTCATTATTTGTGTGGGGTGCTCATTTTCTGAGGCTGGATTCAATCTCGGGTCTTCCCAACTCCAAGGCCAGCGCTCTTACTCACTTCGCCACCTAGCTGCCCCACTTTCAAGCATTCTTGAGGAAAAAACCAGAGTTGAATAGAAAATTTGACATTCAGATACAAGAAGCAAGAGATGCTTGAGAAGGTAAACAGGGAAAAGAAATCATGAACTTATCAAAGTTGAACTATTCACATTCCTACAGGGAAAAACAATAACTGTAACTGATGAAACTTTTCTCAGTATGAAAATAGTTGAAGAAGGGTATATGGGCATATGAATACATATTTGAATGTGTGTATATATGTTTTCAGGTATACATAGATAGAGGGCACAGGTCGATTTTAATAGGAAGGGATGATACTTAAAAGGCGAAATTAAGAAATGAGAGAGGAATATAATGAGAGGAGATGGGGAGAGACAGAATAGGGTGAACTATCCCATATAGAAGAATCAAGGGAACATGGCTACAAGGGAGGGGAAGAACAGGAAGGCAAAAAGGCAAAACCTTATTTTCATTGAATTTGGATCAGGGAGAGAATGACATAAATACTAAATCGGGTTTCTCACCCTACAGGAGAGTAGGGGAGAAGGGGATGAGAGGAGAGACAATAGAAGGGAGGGCAGGCTCGGGGGAGGAAGTTGGAAGCACCCACTTTTGAAAAGGGACAGGACCAAAGTGTGGAGTGGACCAGGTGGGAGGTGGGATAGGAGGGAGGGAAATATAGTTAGTCTTTTACAATATATCTACTGTGGTAATATTTTGCATTGCTACATATGTATAGTATATACTGAGTTGCTTATCTTCCTTTTAAAATCAAATTTTTTAAAAATATATAAATACTATGATTAATACTATTTTGCATATAATTGGGAGATAAGATGTGCAGGCATTGTGGCACAGAGATTCACTTTGCCCTACTGGAAAAGTCAAAGGGGGTATGGGAGAAGATATGGGAGAGAGAAAATTGGATGAGTGGATATCCTGTGGGACTGCTTTTCTGGGATGGTGGGTAAGGGGAAAATGGGGAAAAAATTGTAACTCAACATCTGATGGAAATGAATGATGCAAACCAGAAGTTAATAAAGCATTTGAAAAAAAAGTAACAGGTACTTAGAAATTAGTAAATAATCAAGCCTCTGTTGAAGAAACAGAAGGTATGAACCCCTGTTGCTAATATAACAGGAAGGGGTTGGTTGAAATAGGAAGGAGCTAATGCCGTGTGTGTGTGTGTGTGTGTGTGTGTGTGTGTGTGTGTGTGTGTGTGTACATAAGGAGAAGCCCCTGCTGGGTCAGACAGATCTTCTTGGAGCAAACTTTGTGGAGGAAGCTGCTGCCACCAGGGAGGCTGAAGAGGAAAGGCCCCCCAGGCTGGAGAGAATGATTTTGATTTTTGGAAACCTGGGTGAAGTGATTTTGATTCTGGGAACCAACTGGAGCTTCTGCTGTGGAGCTACCAGCTTCTCCTGCGAGCTGCTGAAGACTGAGGAAGCATGACTGTGATAATGGTATTTTGAATGAACCAGTTAGTGGCTTTGTTAAGCCTTGACTTCCTGGGGAAGAGAGACTGTGAAGGATTTAAGGTGGACTGGATACTGTGAGCTTCAGCATAGAACAGGAACAGCACAGAGAGCTGGACAAGGAACTGGGCGCTGTCTGCCTTTGAACCCAGGTGACAGTTTGGTGAATCTAGGTAGAAGCTGGGACCATGGAAGGGGACCCAGGGAATCTGAGAGACTATCCAAGGTCAAGCTGAAAGAAGACTTTACTTGGATACTGTGTACTGACTAAGAAGATTGTAACTTATTTGTGACTGAGGGGTGGATGGCCTGTTTATTTTGCACTACCCCTTAAGAGAGTGCTGAGTAGTGACTGATATTGTAACTTAGTGTGCCCCATGAGTGGAGAACTTTGACTATTGTATTTTGTGATACTTAAGGCAAGCTTCCTTAAGGATGACTGAATGATTGAGTTACTAAGTGATTGATTGACTAAATGATTATACTTTGTTCAAAACTGTGTGATCACTGTGATGAAAACTTTGTGGCCATTTTCTATGATAAGTTGTTGTGAATGCTGTATTTTGATTATCTGTGATAATTTGTAACATTGTGAATGCTGTGCCTTGATTTACTGCAGATATTTTGATCTGATTTGTTATTGAATAAATAGAGTGTTCACTATACTATGTAATGAGAATCTTAAAAGCTGTTTACAGTAGCATTTTTCTGGAAAGTGGCTTATGCTTGGCTTTACATTCTCCAAATCCAACAGAAAGAACTCAGGTGATGACCATACTACCCGAATCTGGCTCACAGTGTGAAGCTTAGTGCTTATGGGGACATAGGTCAGTAATATGTCCATACTTCGAGATGAGTTTTATCCATATAGCCTTGGACTTTATCAGTGAAAGCCTGTTTCAAGACCAAGGATTCTAACTTCTGGATGGAATAATGGCTTTCATATTAATGAGTCCCCTACTGGCAAATGTAATTGGTATCTCGTGGCCAACATTCTCCCAATATGAGGCTATGTAAAAGCCTGGAAATATATATTATATATGCTCTATTGGCAAAAGTCAGAAACAACATGGATATGTAAGACAGATAACTAAGGATCTGATCACATTTTTTTTTTTAACCCAACAATCACAAGTTGTAAAAATTTCCCTTTTTCTTGTCCTTTTTATAGTTCTTCTCAACCATATGTCATGGATGTGATGGAGAGACTTTGTAATAATGAATGAATAAAAAAGCCTTTAATCATATAGTATGAGCCAAGCACTATGATAAGTGTTAGGGATTCAAAGATAAAAAGAATATAATCTCCTTTCTTAAGGAGGTCACCTTGCAGTTGGGAAATATAACACAGGTAAAAGAATCCAGGTTCAGGATGAATGGAAAGGCCTGGAGAAACTATAAGATGGTAGGTAAACCTAGGATACATCTCAGTGTCTACTCCACCCCACCCCACCTCTAGTAGGACAATACCTAAGGATCAGAGTGAAGAGGTGATTCTAGGTTTCTTCTGGCAGGAGTGTGGATTGGAGATGAGGGTCATGGTCAATATTTGTCTAGGGTGGGTAAAGGAGAAGGGGTCACTGGCAGGAAGTTTGGTATAGGTGAGCTCTTGGGTAGGCAGTCACTCTATATGCTAGCTCTGGCCTGGGTCCTCCAGCCATCCTTTTTGGGGTTGGGGCTGCCTGAGGTGGGGCAAGGAAAAGTTAGGGACCCACTTGATGCATGCCCTGCATAGCACAGTTCTTCACCAATACTGTGGTCTAGGCTTAAATTTAGGAGAATGCAACACATCAGCTTCAAAGTTTAAAAGGTAATAAGCGCTGATGGGCTATCGTATCCAACTAAAAACTACTTTACTAATTAACCATATTTAAAAGTCAGCTTTCAAGTTAAAAGGATATAAAAATGACTTCTCTCCATGTCTATTATCAGAGTCATGAGAGCTTCCTGCAGGTAGTAAGAGCTCAGTAGCCAATAAAGCTTAGAGTTCCAGAAAGTCACAAAAGCTCAGAATCCCCACAGGGAAAAAACAAACAACTCTCTTTAAAAAAGACAAGACTAGTTCAAAAAGTAGATCAAGGTCAGAGGGAAGGGACATTGTAAAACCCTCAGCAGTTAGGAAGTAGCCTTTTTGGTCCTCAGTTTCATGCCCTCAGAGCC